>RMBW01000092.1:0-128552 GCA_004009845.1 Davidsoniella eucalypti | reverse complement strand
GCAAAAAGAATGGGACTCCCCAAGCCTCAAGGCAGCCGTTTAAAAAAAGAATAAGCACGGGTGGATATTTGGTATCTTACGGCGCTGCCAGCATACCAAGGCAATGCTAGCCTATAATAACATGCAGCCAAGTACCGAACAGACCAAAAAAGTCTTAATCTGGTAATGAGTCGCGAGTGCCAGCTGCCGCCAGCCAGTGACAGCTGTGTGCCAAGCCAGTGCCCAGAGTAATAGCGCCCACATGCCTTAGAAGATCTCTTCGTATATTTGCGAGGTTTTATAAGGGCACTTTAGCCTGTCCGGTTTGGTGGGTGGTTGAGTCTAGGCCTTTTTCGTCGATTCCAGAGTCCATCATCTGTACTTTTGTTTAAGACTAAAAGGCAAAGAAAACTATCAGTATACACTAAACAAACGGCCGCCGAGGGCTATCAACTCGGACAGCGTCTGTGATGCTACGAAGTCCAGCAAAGACGGACTAGACTATTTTTTTTTCGTTAACATAGGCAGCCGAATTTCGCTTCTTTCATGTTTTTTTATTTATGCTTTCTTCGTTCCCCTATTATCGTTCTTCAATAACCTTCTTTTTTTTTCTTTTTTTATACACATTTCCCAAAGCTCCAATCCTAACTTGACGCTACTGGTAGGTCGAGCACTGGACACCTGAAGCCCGTAGACGCGACAATTTGTGAAGATAGTAACGGTGTGCCGTGTCGCCTCATATCTCAAGAGGGCAGCTTGGACTTTTTTATTATCTCTCATCTTCATTGTTTCTACATAGACAAGAATTAAATTACTATATTCTATCTCCGCTTCTCAAGAGGCCACATCACGCGAACAATTGACGACAGTTGCCTCTACTTAAATCTCACGCCATTCGCTTCTCAATGGACCCATCAACACCGTCCGGCCAATCGGCCATGGAGCCTTTCCCAGCGCTATCGCCACCGGCTGACGGCAATAGCAATGGCAGCAACACTCCCAGTTCAGGGATCTCGCCCACTCGCCCAAACATTCCTCGCCTGCCTTCTTCGTCTGCCTTGTCGAACACCATCCGCCGCATGTCCAAGACCTTTGAAGAATCAGATATCCCACCAGGCTTCATGGCTGCCACCGGCTCGATCGCTTCGAGTGCTTTCCAACCCCCCCTGCGTCGCAATAGCAACATAACCGACCCTGAAAGTACGCGGTCCCGCCACGGTTCTCTATCGCAGACCGTCTCAAATGAAAGATTCTCGCTCGTCAGGCGCATGTCTTCTGCCATCGTCTCTCCCGGTGCTTCCGCCGTCCCACTCGCAGATGTCGAGGAGCATCCCACCACCAACGTCGGCGATCGCATCCCGGAAACCTCCTTCGACAACTCGCGGAGAAACCCCGAGGCTGAAGAGTCGATCAACCAGCCCGAGTCGGTGGATAACAGCGAAGACGGTCATTTGAAACAGAAGCTTCAGCGCTCTGATACCGCTGTCTTCGATAATGGCTACCATTTTCCGCCATCTTATACTGCCAAGGAATCCACGGTCCACTTCTGCAACGTCCTTTGGAAGTACTTTTGCACGCCCGTCGGGTTTCTGGTCGTGATATATGGCCTCAACGTCGTTGCCTGGGGTGGCATGCTCTTCTTGCTTCTTTGCAACGCTGCACCTGCGATGTGCTACCCATCCTGCAACGATATCCAGTCTCCTCGTCGCAAGTGGATGGAGATTGACCAGCAGGTCGTCAATGCTCTCTTCTGCGTGACTGGCTTTGGATTTGCTCCCTGGAGAACCAGAGATCTCTGGTACTTGATGCAGTATCGTATTTCACGAAAGTTTGTCGGTCTGCAGCGCCTGGCTGGAATCTACCACGGTTGGTTCCGTCTTCCTGGCTCGCAGCAAATCCCCATCGAGGTTGGCCCTGATAATGTGGGCGAGTGGCCGTCAAACCTGGACCGCATCGCCATCCCATTCCCACCCGAAAAAATATATCGTGTTCCTTTAACCGGCGTACGTGCCCCGCCAACTACTATCTGGAAAATGGACGCTCTGGTTCTGTTGAACTTTCTCAACACAATTTTCCAGATTCTACTAGCTTACTTCATGTGGGCTATGAACAGATATGACCGCCCTAGTTGGGTCACTGGCTTCCTCGTGTCGATGGGTATCGTCAGTGCCATTATCGGCGGTATCATTATCTTTATCGAAGGAAAGCGTGTAAAGGGCATCGAGGGCGTCCCCTTAACTGATCGCGATATCCAGAAGCTTCAACGCGACAAGGAGCAGGGCATCTCACACTATAACAACCTCGACGACAAGAAGCCCAAGGCGAAGAACGAGAAAAACTAGAGTATACTTCAGTCTATACAGAGACGGAGCGATAGGCATATGTTCATGGCGCGGGGTCTTTCTTTTTCTTTTTCTACCTATTTTAATATTTCCTAGTCATTATATATACATGTAGACGTTCTCAGTTGGAATCACAAATTCTTTCCTTTTTTTCATGCAAGCCCTATCATGTCTTTGTCGGTGTTGTTCTTTGGGTGACTGTACCTAAAAGTTTGTTGTAATGAGTGCATGATTTTATTTTATCTTGTTACTTATTTCAAAATTCTCCTGTGTAATAGTACATGTTGATTCCATGATAAAATCCTGTCGTAATCATGCATGTTGACTTCACGATAATTTTTGTTCCACTAATCAAGAGCCGGACAGTTTCCTAGGGTATTGTGTATCTAACCCTAATCATGTAGGGATGGCTACGCCCCGTATTCGAGTTTGTTATTATTAACGAGCGCTATATATAAAACAGGTAA
This sequence comes from Davidsoniella eucalypti, assembly GCA_004009845.1. Lineage (NCBI taxonomy): Eukaryota > Fungi > Ascomycota > Sordariomycetes > Microascales > Ceratocystidaceae > Davidsoniella > Davidsoniella eucalypti. The sequence goes on along the minus strand of RMBW01000092.1, from coordinate 125,764 downwards.
GAGGTGCTTATCTATTCAAGATAAGGTGACAATACTTGCCTATCTAGGAAGCCCTGGCAACCGGGGCATTGATGGGCGATGAAGTCACAGGGCGATTCTTGACCTCTTTATCCTTACCTTATCCAGCCCTCCTTGTTCCAGTTTCAAACTTGTCTTTCTCCTTCATCTGTTTCTACTCGTATCTCTCCTACCTGTAGATTCAGAACACCTTTCTTCTACAGCCGAACATTAATCATTACCTTCTATCTACGACCATCTGCAATATCGCGCCATCAGAAACTACTAGCGCGACGATGACCAGCTCCAATATGGTGCCGGTCCTAGTGGCCATGATGCTGCTGACTGGAGTGTCCAACACCCTTTTGACGAAATTCCAGGTACGTGATAGCGCGTTCCCCCTCCACCAAGACGCACTTGTTGTATTGCATTACTGCAAGAAATAGTACTAACGGCCTTCTCTCCGGATCTACAGGACCAGCAGTGTGTTGCCAACTGCGATGCGACCGACCCTTCGAAACGCCGCAACTTTGAGCAGCCCGTCTGGCAGACGATGCAGATGTTTATCGGCGAAATGGGCTGCTGGCTAGTCATCGGCGCCACTACTATATACCAGAAATACTACGCGACCAAAGCTGCCGGATACCAGCCCATCGCCACCGACGATTCGCAGCCTACTGACGAGACAGCTCTTCTGACACCTAAGCCTGCTGCCGTCAATGTCCTCAAGGGCCGTCGTGTGGCGCTTCTCGCACTACCTGCCATTTGCGACATCTGCGGCACCACACTCATGAACGTTGGTCTTTTGCTTGTCGCTGCCTCGATTTACCAGATGACCCGTGGTGCTCTGGTGCTCTTTGTCGGCCTTTTCAGCGTCGTTTTCCTGCGTCACAAACTCCACCTGTTCCAGTGGGTATCGCTTGGTGGTGTCGTCGCTGGTGTGGCCGTTGTTGGCTTGGCCGGTGCCATCTACCCCGATGCGCGAGACGTGGTCAACGAAGCCATCACTGGAGGAGAGAGCGGAGAGCCTACCGCTGCCCTGGCTATCGTTGGTGTTTTGCTGATTGCTGGTGCTCAGATCTTCACTGCGACCCAGTTCGTTCTGGAAGAGTGGATTCTGGCCAACTCTAGTGTCGATCCCATCACCGTTGTTGGTTGGGAGGGCCTCTTCGGCTTCTCGGTGACCCTACTCGGCATGATTGTCATGCACTTCCTGCACGGCCGCTCCGAGGTCGGCCACAACGGAATCTTCGATATGCGTGAGGGCTGGAGACAGATGACTTCGAGTCGCGAACTCGTCATTTCCAGCTTCCTTATCATGATTAGCATCGGGTAAGTAAATTGACGTCATGTCGCGATCCACTTTATGCAAGGTTACCCTGACTAACGTATATTGATATTTTTCTACATGTTATAGTGGATTTAACTTCTTCGGTCTGTCTGTCACGCGCTCCGTCAGTGCTACGTCCCGTTCGACCATCGATACCTGCCGAACTCTCTTCATTTGGGTCGTATCTCTGGGTCTGGGCTGGGAAAGCTTCAAGTGGCTTCAAGTTCTGGGCTTTGTCCTGCTGGTCTACTTTACTTTCCTGTTCAACGGCATCGTCAAGCCTCCCTTCAAGTTCCTCTGTGTCGAGGAAGAGGCGGTCGAGAACCCGCTTCCAGAGGAGCCTATCGAACGCATGTAAATCCTCCCATCGAGGCGTCACATGCTCTTTTTTCCCGCCTTGCATGCATAAGCACCATAGCACACCGAACGTGCCCACCTTAGGCTTCAGGAGCCCCTCATATCACATATCTGTAGTTGTAAACTCTACGTTGAATTTCCTATCAGACCTTGTTTCCTTGGTACAGAATCTATATATCATAATATAACTAGCCACATTATAATCGGCCATATTTGACAGTAAACAATACGACATAGGACTAGTCTTTTGAATAGAAATATGATTAGAAATCAAAATAACTCGCATGCTATTGTTAATGTCAATAAAAAACAAAAGTGAGTAATACGACTGAACGGACTCAGGTCGAGGGCCACTACAGCGTAGACAAGAAAAAAGAAAAGAAAAGCAAAACACATAAACACCACCTCAGGTTGACATGACAGCATAAAAAGAACCGAAAAAAACACTACTGGCTATAATCGTTTCAATCAACTATAGAACAAGACTTTTTTTTCACTCATAATGAAGCAAGTCTAGTTCCAAGATGAACTTGCCTTCTTTGTACTGTTCCCTCGTCTCGTAAGCTTTATCGTAGGTCCAGCCTACGACGACACCGCACTGCCTACACATGATGTCTCGGACAATATGGCGGCCGGTAGTCATGCTGCGTTCACTAGGTTCGCTACGATCGATATTGAAGACTAACTCGAAGAGGTATGCAGTACCATGAGCGCCTCTGAAACTCTATTTTTTTGTTGGCGAAAAAAAACCCCGAGGCAAAGAAAATGTCAATAATGAAGATATCGAGTGATATTACACGAAAATAAAGATTTTTTTTTTTAAAAAAAAAGGAAGACTTACCCGGCTGAGGATACGCTCTTGCGATGATAGATGGGTTCCACACTTTTTGCAGTGGTAGATCTTGGATCGATCATTGAGATAGGTGTTGTGCTGGAGACCCATAATGGACTGCTTTCTACCGAAGTGGAGAGAAATGTCGCCCAATAAAGGTCCTTGTGAGATGACGATGGAGGAGGTGACAATCAAGGTGGGAGGGAGGTACGTGATGAAAGCTTAGTCAATCGTATTGTAGAGCGTGTGATGATTGATTAGGCTTGCTTTGATAAACAGAAGCGAAAGAAAAGGCAGTAATAACAAGATGTGAATGCAAGTTGTCTCCCAGAAATCTAAAGAGGTAAAGAAGAGAGAGGGGGGGGGGAGATAGCTAAATCGAAAGTGCGAGAAGTACCAAAAAAAAAACGCAACCCTGATGGGATCGTGCAATGTTTAAGATAGAAAGGTGATATAGCTAATAGAGGGAATATCTTGTACAGTTATTTCTATCTTTTTGGTATGATTTCTGAGAGGGATACTTTTTTTTTTATACTTCAAAAGGGTGGAGCTTCAGATGAGAAGGCAAAAAAAAAAAGGGCATAAAAGCAAGTTATTTGCGAATGCGAGCTTCCTTCGAAGAAAAGAAAAGAAGAAAAAAAAACAGGGCGATTAAGTGTATTAATTCTGGGGTTCAAACTAGCTAAACTAAGAGAGGGGAAAGTCCGGTTTTACTTGTGGCTGGGAAAAGAAGAAAAAAATGACTTCCGACTTATAGTCAGCTGACAAGCAGGTGATTCGCCGTAGGGGCGCTGTATTTTTATTATTATTATTAAGCTGCTTATTTATTTTATTTAGATATCGGTACCCCAAAGTGAACTCCGTATGGGTAAATATAGTTATCCTCAGAACGTCCATGAGAATGACAAAAAAACAAAACTTTGGGATTCTTATAAATATCATCTAAAGTTAATTTTTATGCAGGAGAGAACCGCTTTTTGACTGATTTCTGACTCCATAAATTCTTTGTCTGGCAGCTAAGATGCTAATTCTAATTAATCTAAAGTGGTTACACATAACTGGCTATACTACTTTTTCTGCGACTTAGCTATCATACACATAAAACACTCACTCGAAAGAAAACAACACGTTATTTATGGCCAGATTTGGCCGGTGCACATGATTCTCATATTTCATTTTACATTGACCACAAAAATTCATCCGTATCTTTTGATATGAGACTTTTTTTTTTTTTTTTTTGCTTAAGCATCTATTGATATCTTGTAGAGGCTAGAAACTTTGGGAATCCGTTTTGCAAGAACCCAAGTTTAAATAATATCTGAATAAAGAATGTGTGTAATGTGGAATAGAAAAAAAAACCAATGATAGAAAAGGAAACATTCTGTAGATACTGGGAAATAGTGACAGGATAGTGAGAAAACACAGTAGCGATATATACACGAAAGAAATGAAAGTATGAGGACAAAAGCATAGACACCGAGAAAACCCTGATAAGCCATCTAGTAGTGAGGAAGATGGAGGTAGAAAGACAAAAAAAGAAAGGAAAGGGAAAAAGACATATGAGAAGGAAATGAAAAGGAAAACAGATATCAAGGAAGGTAAGGGAAAGAAAGTTTGGTCAAGAAGAAGAAAAAAAACCTCGCAGAAGCGAACAAGTTGGGCCACCCTTTCCATTTCATAAAGACATGACGGTTTGTAAATTGACATTTTTTGTTTCTTTTACTGATTTAGCAAAAGAAAAGAAAAAGAGACATTTCTTACCAAGTAAAAGCCTCCTCCATAAAGTCAACTTCGCCATGCATTTGGCGGGCACGAACGGCGCGGCGGACTTCATCACTGAGAGCACCAGGACCGCAAACCGAGACACCCATGGCACCAACCTGGTTCTCCATCTCCATAGATACGAGGGTCTCAATGTTAGGCTTGCCAGGGAACATCTGGACTGTCGATGACGGGCTGTGCACCTCCTTAGCGGAGCGGGGGCGCGTCACGAAGATCATGATGCGAAGCACTTCACGGCGCTTCTCAAGCTCTAGGATGGTGGTCATGTAAGGACGAATCCACTCCAGAAGATCCTGGTTGGGGATGATCCACACGAGAACAACCTTGCGTGTGGCAACGGTATTTTGTGCGTATCCAGTAACCAATTCGCGGACGTGGGGGACGGCCTGTGTGACACCGACACCGCCGGCAAAGATCATGGCAGTACCGTATGAAGCCATGCTGGGGAGATGACCGTAGGGTCCCTCAACCAGGCAGCGAGTAGACAGGCGGCCCTCGGGAGCGGCAGCGGCCTTTTGGTACATGGTAAGAGTGGCACCGGTGCGAGCACGAATAATGAAGGAGATGGCAGTCTTGTTCATGCTGAGGGCATCCTGCTTGGTCATAGCCAGACGGTCGGCGTTCACATCAGTGACCTCCTCGCTCCATGCCACGGAAAAGGGGTGAGACTGGAGCATGCTGATGGAGGGGAGGTACAGGTAGGCGTGCTGGCCGGGCTTGAAGTCCCAGGGACGGGCAAGAGTAACGGTAACACGGCAAGCATTCTCGGGGAGAGCCTCGATGATGGTGTGGGTGCCACCAGAACCGAAGTTGTTGTAGGCAATGCGGACAAGACGCAGAGAACGGTCAGTGGCCCAGATACCGATGACGGTGATGATGTAGGTGATCTGAGGAAGCTCGTCGAGCCTCAGGTGGTAGTAAAGACCAATGACGCAGGTGATGGCAGCAAGAATGTGGAAGATCTTGAAGGTTTCGTAGAAGGCGTGGCGGATAGGGCTGTAGGCCTGGATCAAGATGAAGACGAAGCCAATAGTGGCAACGGCACCGGCAGTCAGGTAGGGAACGGCAAAGACGGTCTTGACAGCGGAGCCCCAGGTTCCCTTGAGAGAGTTAGCAGCCAGGTGAGTGATGGTGTGCACGATAGCCTCGACAACCACGATACGACCGAACCAACGGTGAAGGAGGTTGAACGAGTCGAAAGACAGGCCCATGAGGACAATGAGCGGGTTGTTTCTAGTGGCCATGATGAACAGGGGGATCTTGTAGCACATAAGCGTTAGTATACAGTATTTTGAGAGCAAAAGCCACCAATCACCGAGAGACTTACCATGTTGGCAACGGCCAGGACGCCAGAACGGTTGCGGATTGACTTGAGCATGGTGACGGCATCGCCAGCATAGGGGATCTCGATCAGGCAGAAGACGACGTTGGTAGCGAAGTAGAGAACCAAGAAGACGAGCTCCAGACGAGTCGGCAGAGTTCCCATGTTGACAGCGGACGACAGCTGCATTTCGCGGTTGTGGCGCTTGCTGAAGATGGGGGCGTACTGGAGGTGCTTCTTGAACCACGAGAGCATGCCTGGCCGGGCAAAGTACGTTTGCTGATCATTGTTCAGGCAGACGATGTGGCGGATTTTGCGGTTGACGGAGCCAACGACGGTCCAGCTGAGAAGCACCAGACCCAGGACACCGCAGATCCAGAACAGGTAGTGCGAGAGGTTGTTGTTCCAGGTGTAGGCGTTGATAGTGGCGGCCATAGCGGCTGTCTGGGTTGAGGCGGTAGTGGTGTTTCCACTGCCAGCAGTGGAAGTTGTGTTGGAGGATGAGGCAGACGATGACATGTTGGAAGATTTGATGTGGAAGACGATCGATCGACAGGCGAAGTTACCGAGATACCAAGAGTCTCTTCTCTGGCGAGGAGGACAGACACCAGCGGGCAGGTGTCAGCTTGATAAATGCAGATATATGTGAGCAGTCTCTTCTGGAGGTAGCGCAGATAGATGCCTAGTGTTGTGGTGGCAGAACGTAATGAAAGGCAGATGAGAGCACTTTGGGATAGGCAGTCAAATGGAAAGAAGATATATTGGAGGCGATGAAAGGAGTGCAAAGCCAGCTGGTTGATGATGACAGCCCAGAGATGGTCAAGAAGGGGATAGAAAGAAAAGAAGAAAAGGCAGCTGCAGAACTACCACAAACGAAAAGAAGTAGAGAAGAAAATAGAGAAAATAAATTTATAAAAAAGGCTTCGGGCAGAATTGCTAGGGAGAAGAGAAGCAGGCCTGATCGATGATGAAGAAAGAAGAGAAAAAAAGAAGAGAAAGAAGAAGGGCAAAAGTCAAGGAATGAAGCCGGCAGATGGGCTGGTCTAATATGGGATGGCGAGGAAGGAGGAGGTTAGTTAGTTTGAGCAGCTACTTCGCTACTTGCTTGTGGTTTTGCTGCAGTTGCTGTTCCTGGCACACCAATAACTATTCTCAGTATACACAATAACACAAAAACACAAAAACAAGCCGCCTGTTGCATCCCTCACCTGCAATTACTCAAGAGGGACGGAGGCGTGTCATGCATGGGCGTGAATGGACGAATAAGACGAGCGCAAAAGAACGACAGTGTCCATATTTGGTGTTTTGATCGTCGGCTTGGGGAGGGGTGTGTAACTCTTTTTTTTTTTCTTTTTTTCTTTTTTTCTTTTTTTTTTTTTTTCGCGTAGCGTTGCCAAGAGGAAGCCACGCAGACAGGGCAAGGTCCCTTCTTTCTTTTATTCTTTTGATCTTAGCAACTACCAACCCCGATCGCCAGCTCCTTCCCTGCTCCAAGATCGTGGACTGCGTCTGTTTGAGCTTCAACAAGGGCCCGGCTGGCGATATATTTTTACATTATTATTATAGAATGTTTGATGCCAATTTTCAATGGAGATATCCTCAGGCTTGGCTTGGCTTGGCTTTTCAGAGGCGGGATCTCGGTAGACAATCCGACTCAAGACCATCTACATGCTACATTATACATAATATACGGCGATATCTAGAAGAGAAGCGTCTGGCGCGCACTGAAGCAAGCAGCTCTATTACCACTAACATTACTCTCACATATCAATATACTACTCAATAGTATAGTGGTAGCAAACAGATAATCCTCAGCAAACACTAGAGACGCAGTAATAGCTAGGTGATACAGCACTGACACATGATGGCTGGCCAGCCAGAGACAGGAAGACAGAAGGATGAGGCGAGACGGGAAACGGCAGCGAATCACAAGTAGTGCAAAAGTGCTGTTTCTCTCTGTGCCGTCAGGCCGATTCTCCTACGTCTCTACTGGTGCCATCTATGTACTCTGTCTGTGATTACTCACTTCAGACACTTGCCCTTGAAAGGGGGGGGACCACTCGTGGTGACGATAGTCTTTAGCTTCTAAAACAACTGCTCAAGGCTCAGGTTGCAGAATGCGGCCACCAGGCTACAAGCACAGTAGCTTGACACCTCTATCGAGAATCTTGATACGCACTAACTTGAGCCAACAGCACGCCGGCCATCTCGATAGGTCACTATGTACGTTCACAGTCAGATTGTTCGGTTAGTCTAGCCGGTGTCTGCCATGAGTCTACGTAGATCGATACACGCCGACACGGTACCGACCAGCAAGCATAGAAGATGGAAAATGGACAGTCAAGCGAGGCGACTTCAAGAGTAGTTCTTGTACAAAACTAAGCGACAGTGTCAAGAACTCGATCTAAAGAAGGCTTCCATTGAGAAGGTTCGGAAGACAGCGAGCGGACAGTCATGCCCAGGTTGGCTATTTAGGTGCGCATATACATTTATTTGGTCTTCCAGAGCATTATGCGCCGTGCAACCACAAGCGCAGGTGCTATTTGAAGACAGGAGAACGAGATGGGAAAGCCCGGTAATACTTGTTTAGCTAGTATCACGTGAACCACAGCATACTACCAATATATCTGCATATATATGTAATTACGTGTTGTGTTTATATATGCCATGTAAAATAGACATCTACACCTGACCAAGAAGAACACTTGTCGAACAGCGTACAGATCAAGACAAAGTCAAAATCAAAAAGCATAAGCACGAACAGAAGCACGGTCAACGCAGACGGCGGTTCTTTCACGGTTCGATGTAACCAACCAGCCAAACCGTTGGTCTTTGGCAGCTTGAGTTATACGACACCTTTTGCGTGCCTTGCATATACAGTAGAGAATCAGAACAATACATGGGCTAATGATGTCAATAATGAAAACAATAAAAGCAGGCAATTAGTTATAAGTCTCTCAGGACCCTTGCCTAGACATGAAGAAAAGAAAAGAAAAAAAGGTGTACCTTTAGCCTAGCCTAGCCTAGCCTAGCCTAGCCTAGCCTAGCTTCTTAGCCTCCACCAGCCTCTACCGCCCAAAGATCCACTGATTTCTGCGTTCACAGCCCTCAAGAGGGAGTATTTGTGCAGCACAGCGGAATCCATTACAGTGGCTACAGTTGGCTTCGCCTCTACAACTACGTCTTCTCTCGTCTACAAGCACATACTGGCTTTGCCCTGGCAAACACGACGGCACGGAATCCTCTTCTACTCGGCTCTATCTGAGCGTTGAATACGTAATAAATGGTTTCCCGCTATGTCTTCTTTTTTCTCTCTGATAAGCCACTGTCTAGCTCCTAAACAATCCCTTTTTTCTTTGCCTTCAAAAGGGCTCTAAAGCAGCGAAGATCGTGTCTTAGCGCCAAGGCACTACTGGGCTTGTTTGCTGCTGATTTCTTTGCCTACAACTTGGGCCTTGTTCCCTTTTTCTGGTATGCCAGGGAGAAAGAGAAAAAAAAACACTTGGACTTTGCTAGGGAGAAACTCAAGTCTAAGTCAAGGCTCTAGTTCAAAGCAAGCTTGGGAACATTGTTGCTACTTTATCAGTAGCTGTCAAGGGTTATCTTAGCCTTCGGACGCTCTATTCTTGACTTGGTCTCGACTTGATCAGAAGCACTGGCCTTTACAAAGAAAAGAACCAAAAGCACTGTCGTCACCACAGCCGCAGCTATATTGTGTATACATACATATATTAAAACCTAGTAGGTCTCTTCTGTGTAGTTTATAGTTGTATAACCAGTATCTAACGGCTCAAGGGACGGCCTGCCAATCCCCTAAACAATTATAAATATAAACAGAATGATCTACCCACCATACGCCTTATAACTGTACAACAACAACAACTACAACTACAGAAAACAAATAACAAAAGAGGTTAGACAAAGAATCCAAGTTGGCCAGTCATCTATGTGCATCTGTACGTCCAACTACAAATATGTAGACACCAAGAGAATGTGTGCCTATGATTCGCTCGGGCAATCGACGAACGATTGTAGATGAAACATGCTATATTCAGGGATATTAGCTCTTATGCAGGCCCCCTCTGTGTACTAGATACCTGCAGAGTACAGCCAAACTGTACTATAATCTCTGGTATCCAGGACTTGGAGGGCCCGCTAAGATGCCGCGCGGTGTCGTAGTTCCTCTTTATATGTAGGCCCAACCTTGTTCTCCGTATTCTGTGGGAAGACCCTGCATATCCTGTGATCCCGCCTATTGTTGCAAGAAAATAATCAAGAAGAACGAAGAAGAAAAAAAGCCTGGTCTTGGTCAAAAAGAAGGCGAAAAAGAAAGAAGAAAAAGGAAAAAAGGGTGGCCTACTCAACCTCAAACACATCCCCCTTTTAGTATCACTTCATCTTTTAGTATCACTTCATCTTTCTGATGCTTCTTCTCTATCTGTTTCTCTTCTTTTCGTCGTCACTTCATTTCCACCTACAAAAAGATGGTGATTGTTTCATAGTGATATACTATGTGCATATACAAGAGCCTGTACAAACAAGCCAGATAGCCCGTCAACAGTACGAAACCACAGCCGGCCATAGGGATGTCTCTTAAGATTATCATGAGATTATTGCATGTATAGACTCTGCTCTCAAACATCCGTTAGCCTGTAAATCCCGTTACACTGCGTCTTCCAAGGGTCCAGATACATAGCACTGGATTCTTGTCGAAGATTGCGGATTCAGAGTATCAGCCAGGAGCCTTTCTTCTACTAAGCTTGATCAGATTTGCATGGGCCTATGTTTAACCTTCAAAAACCTTATTGCCTTTGCTTTTTTTAAGTATACTCGCTTTTTTAACTCGAGACTTGCAATTAGCTGAACAAAGTACAACCCAGTCAAATCCGTAGATCGATGGAACTAAATATGTCATCTGCTCTATTGTAGTGCATTAAATGCCTAGAATCCTTATCATGCATAGTCATGCCCACATACAAATATATCATTGAACAGTATATTTACTCTTACATGTTGCTGATATATAGCAAAATAGATTTCTAGACGTTCTGTTATTCTTGGCAGTTTGTACGGTCAAAAGGCTAATTAGCTGTTATTTTCGGGGCCGCCTTATTAGAGCACAAAGTTGATGAGTTTTCCAAGCATTCAAGCTTCAATTAAGTTTGTAATAAAGGCCACACTGGTTTATGTAGAAAACCCAAAATCTCACTAGCGTACTGCGTAGTTTGCTCTTATAGGAGCTGTTAGTAGTAGGGTTACAAGGGTTACTATAAAAAGATATCGCATAGTATGAGTAAGAGTTTGGAGATAAAAAGATCATATGATGGGACTTATTCTCTATTATTGGGATCACCGAGATGAAGTCCATTACTGATGTTTTAGAGACTACGTGAGAGATCGTTTGTATTTGAGTAGTCAAAATATAATCATACTAGCTACAACTTCATAAAACTCTAGACATTTTGATTTTTAGGCTCCCGCGCGCTATCCATGGAAACGAAAGCCGTATAAGAATAAGTGTATGGGCATACGATGAAAAACCGAAAAACAAAGGCGCCTGGGTGGATTGATCTTCTCTTGGAAGTTCCCGGTTTGATACTCGACGAACTGGAGGAACTAAAGAACCACTATTACATGTATTACATATATTACTTATATGTAATATAGAGAAGGTGGTTGGCTGGAAAGAGGGACGATCTCGAGCCAAGCCAAGCATTTGAACACTCCTGAACTGTTTCCGTCCAGAGCACAAGACAACACAAGATACATGAGGCTTCCACTGTGTATTTGCTGGGCTGAATTGTACCATCTTTTGTATTTGTGGATGAAGCCACTAAGGGGCTCATGTCGTACACATGAGAAACTGCTGTGGCAGAAAACAAATCAAATGCACGGTATAAAAGAAACTCGGGAAAGTTCAGACGCTCATCAGTTTTTTTAATATTTTTTTCCTGGTTTTTTTTTTTTCCTTTTGGATCTCTAAGATCGTCTCAACTGTCCACGATGTGAGTTTGAAAACCCTGGACAAAGTTCCTCTGGTCATTTGCCAAGATGGATTATGGGCTGTTTCATCGTCGCGGGGTTTTCTTGGGCGAATTTCTAAGAGAAAAAAAGAAAAAGAAATGGTGCTTAGGGTTACACATTTCACTGCGCTGTATAGGGCTAGGGTTAGCATATCGTAGGTGACCCGTCTTGTTGCATGATATCTATTGAGAACTCCTAAACAGTCTGGTTTACAAATCGAAGTTCTTGCACACCAAGCGTTACAGTATCAGGAGTATACCGCTCCCTATCTGGAGTTAGGGAGCTCATACAGGCTTGATCCTACTCACTCTATAGTCGTTATCCAGTTATACTACGTCTATATAGTTAGTGATACGTAATGCTCGGCACGTTAGCCGCGCGAGAAAGCCTTGTCTGCCATCTTCTTCCGTGCCTTTTTGTGCCGAGACTCCAGAATATCAACAAAACCAAGGAAGAAAGCGGTCCTGTGTCGACTTGCGCTACAAAGGGGTCCAGCTACAGTGCAACCAAAACTCTACAACGGCTTCCTCGCTGATAAGCCACCGACTACATGAGAGGGAACACATTGGAAACAATTGTGTATTGCATTGCTACATTCATATGGACCGCGGGGAATCCCGATATAGCTTACCGCAGATTGTCGGTTTGAGGCTCTTGTTCTCCCACTAGGGAAATATCCAGCAAAAGTCACGGTCTATGACTACGGTAGGATGCCGTCTGATGGGAACTCTCCCAATGATATCGAACTTGTCTGACGATAGTTTCGAAAGAAAACCTACTATATGATTCCATCTGCACAAAGGTCAATCTCTCCTGTTAGGCTGTCTGTCTACATATATGTACAAATGTATGGCTGGATTTCTGCATGCGGTTAGTCGATACGAATAAACCGAACGGACCATATTGTTCGAACGTTGTACATATAATGGATATCATAAACCCTAAACAAGCTAATATAAAGAAGCCCGAGGACACGCAAACACTAGATATGCAGGAGGAGAATAAGAAAAAAAAAAGAGAAAGCCAGGCTTCTATGAAACCCAACATCAACAGACTGGCGAATAAGAAAGCCCGCCTATACCACCAAAGTGACGCGGTTTCCCTCCTGTTCGTTTCATGAAGCGGGAAGAATAGGCTGCTTGAGAGTTGACGATACAACGGACTTGCTTGGTCAAGATCAGCTGGGTAGAATTCATGTACATATCTATGCCAGACGGCGTGGTGCCCTAGACTAGGCAATGAATACATGGCTATCTGATGCGTACGTCACGTCCAGTAAAGCGTGACTTTAAGTCCTCTCTACTGGCCGATGCTATTCTGCCGAAACATTACAGGCTTGATCAGCGCCTCCATGTTTGACTCTCTGTCTCTCTCACTAATGGAGCGAGGGAATTGAATATTTCTTTCTTTCTTTGCTTTGTGATTGGCCCGAGTTGGCCAGCTTGTAGAGATCTCCCGTCGAAGAACCGCGTGGGATAAGCAAGCGTCGTCATCACTTGTTGAATATAAATCTTTTTTTTTTTCACAAGGCCGTTTCTATCCTCATAGCTTACTCGAATCCTCGTAGAAAAAATAAAAGAAAAAATACATCTGTACACTCTAAACCAGGTTGTCCTGTCCACGTATGTCTACCGGGTTTCTTGGGAAGCACAAGCCTTTTTGAGCTACAAATGTTGCTGAGCCCGGCCGCACGGACAGCAAACACCAAAATAGATATACGCTGACAATTATTAGGACATACTATATAGAGACGAGAGTGGTTGAGCTGCAAATCACTGTCTAATTACAGCTCACAGTTCTTTTTTATGTTATTTTTGTTTTTTGTTTTATTTTTTATTTTTTTGTTTTCTAGGGACATGTCTATTCTTGCTTCCAACTGCTCTATCATCACATTAGCACCTCGAATTCCACGTGTAGAGAGACTGAAAGCAAAAAAACCCTGTCGAGGCTAGCCGTCTGCAAGTTACAGACTGGTATCAGTGTTACCCTGAGTTAACCGCTGACAACAACATGTACAGATACATGGACGTTATGGTGGCAACGAAGCCGGTCCATTCTTCATATTCCTTATGGGAAGAAAGATAATGAAACAACGCTGTTTCCTCTTCCTACGAGACATTGGATCCATAGAGCCTGGAATATTCTGCATATAATCCTGATATTCACATCTCAGCACAGACGGGACCTTTGAGTTATGGTTGAATCTTGGATGGTAATGAGACTGTGGCACTTTGCTAAGCGAAGACGATCAACATAATAATGACATACACGCCTTTCCACTTCTTCCGGCTCTCGGGCCTGTGTCTTGTCTAGTAGCTAGCTATACATATGGCAGTGGTGTATGTGTTTGTATGGCATACACGTATGTACTGTGTACTGTCTGCTTGCTATGATATCCGTGCCCACCACTATAACACGACTGAGCTGCACGGGCAGACATTCCGCTGGTAATGACCGAGCTTAGTGAGATAAAGGCGGGAGAGATGGATAGACTAGGGCAGAATTGATATCCAGGATCCAGGCTGTGTTTGCCTGCTCTCCCGAAGAGAGAGACTATCAACGAAAGAAAAAAGATCTTCTAGCAAGCTCTCATCTTACCCACCAGAGCAGAACGGAACGGAAATTTCTATACATTGACAAGAAGAGGCGACAAACAACTGCTTCATAAGTGGCCCAGGCTGCAATGGCACGTAACGCAACAATCCCAGGCTAGCCAAGCCCTGCTGATTTATATGTGTCTATCGGCAATTTGTTTATGTTCCCTTTTGTTATTTGCTTGTCTTCGCCTCAAAGGTTCGTGACGTTTGTTTACGGGTGGACCCAGAGAAGACAACAAAAGGCTCTTTCAAGTCGAGTTCTTGCAATCTAGATTACGAGGTTATTGGAATGTCTGACTTTAAGACCGCCCAGTCAAGATATTTGTGAGGAGGCTGAGACATTGGTCATGGCGGAAGAATATCGTGTAGCCCTGATAGTCCTTGACGGGATGAGAGATCACTGGTGACTAAGGCCATAAGACCCAAAGAAATATGAAGCAAAAAAGGGCCTCTTTCTCTGGACCATGGCTAAGACTTCTCCATGGCTTTGGCAATCAACTTCTAAACCGGATCTGTGCTATCTGTGTTTGGTGAACCAAGCCGAATCTCCACGATGATTACAAGTGTTATTACATTACTAGAAAGGCGGTTCTAGCGTTGGAAGGGCTGCCCAAGGAAAGAGATGGGGTGATATCTAATTTTAGGAGGTGATATTGTACTGTAGTCATCGATATAGGAGACCCGATCCAAGAGCATCTTTCCAATAGGCGAGGACTCTGAATGGAGTAACACGGAGGAATTCTGCGCATGTATGTCGAATAGTACATATATATAGAGCACTGGGACGAGTTTCGTGTAACTACTATGACTAAGCTGATAGGTGGATGTGTAGGCAGCAACGAACGCGATGTTATATGATATGCTCTGTTAATTGCATTTGTATTTAGGTCTGAGGTATTCAATGTGCTGTAGTCCAACCTCAGCTCCCTATACAGAGCAAGTCTGCCTTGGCGCTATGGGCAGGTTGCGGTGTTGGTGTTAGCAGTAGAGTTAAGCTCTAGATCACAGCTTTCATCGCTCTGCGAGTCCTTATCAGATCCAGACCTGCTGTATCCGGCCCTGGTACGCGTGAAGTTGGGGCTGTATCTGCTAGACTTGCCGCTGCTTCTAGCTGCGCTTATAAGACGGCTGGGAGTGAAGAGAGGCTTCAAGGCAGGAACACTGGCGCACACGATAGCCACATTGATTTCGATCATGGACCACACGTTGACCTGAAGAAGGGGCGTTAGTGGACGTTCAACACAAAGAGAGGCGGAGACTGACGCTGAGAGCACTGCGGAAAGGATCGGCGGCTTGCGTATATTCGCGGATGCTCTTGAGGCGGATGATGGACGTGATGGCAGCAAAGAAGCCAACACCAAAGACGGCTACGAGTGCTATCTTTTCCTTCCGTGGGCGGTTGATCTTGCTTAGGCAAGCAATAGGGAGACACAGGACCCAGAAGTCGGTGATGATGTTGATGGACGACGTAGCTATAGTATGAGACTGGACATTAGTATATGGAACTGGAGTGTTGGTCCACGATATACAGTGTGTACGTACAGTAGAAGAACGCCGTAGTGTTGATACAGTGGCCGTCAACAGTTTTAGCTATATCCCACGATTTTCTGAGCGGTGTGCACTGGTTTGTAGTGACGACGATACAGACAACAAAGAATATAGTGTGGAAGATGATAGTTCCGATAGCTGCACGGCGGAACCAAGTATCGATGGCTATAGAAACGACACGTATTAGTATACTGATAGTGATCACTATGTACAGCACGGACTTACCGAAGCGGAGGTACATGAAGAGGATCGAGATCTTGATCAGAGAAACAGCGATATAGTATGTGACTTCGATGGAAAGCGTGACCTTCATGAGGTTGACCATGTTGTCGGGTGACAGAGTTGACATGAGGAATCCGATATGGTTGGCTTTGCCATAGTAGAGTTCCACGAGATAGGCAACAATGGCCAGCTATAGAGATGAAAGACACGATGTTAGACACTGGATAGAGCAGAGACGGTGCGATGTATATAGATATGGTATATATAGATAGGGCCTTACAAGAGCACCGGCGATGGTGAGATCATCCCAGCCTGGCTTGCGGATGACGGCACAGCGGATTACGAGGCGAGCAAGTACGACGGTAGCTGGAGACAGTTAGATTTTATAACGAACAAGCCAAAGAGGGAGAGATATGGCTATACATACTGGATATAGCTGTCAAGACAGTGGCTGAGATGATCAAGCCATCTTGGCGTTGTTGATCAGAAGGCATCGGGATATGTATAGCAGGATAAAGAATAGCACGAGTTTATATAAACGCTCAAGAGTCCAGTATTAGACAATAAGAAGAAGAGAACACAATAAGATAGAGATATATAGAAGACCCCAGAAGAGAACCTTGAGCTGACATGCCAACATCCGAGACAAAAAAAAAACAAGAAACAAAAACGTCAAGAAAGCCGGGAAGCCAGTGACTTATAGAAAAGAGAGAATAAGAACCCCAAGAGACTGAACAAGCTGTATCGTGTTAGATGTAGATAGAAAAGAAAAAGAAAACATAGCCTCATGTTCTTTTGCCTCACTCAGGATGGCTCGGGATTCTTCCGCTGCCGAACTAAGTTGCAAATGGAAAGCTACGGGCTATCTAACGGTAAGTAGGGAGAGTGATGGCGCTCGAGCTAATGGCACACTAAAGCCGAGCTAGGAGTATAAAAGCGTCTACTGTGTATTTAATTGTCTTTTCCAATTTGTATTCTTTTTATATGATAATACATGTATTATGTATTGAGGTAGTATTCATGCAGCATTCATGTATGTACGTTGTAGTTATATTCTGTAAATACATTATATACATATAGTTATAGTGTGCAATATCAAGCTAAGCAAATCACAAAACCATCTGCAAGTCACTGGAAGAAAGGACTACATTTCTCAGAATGGGCGATCCCATACATTTCATCTCCAAGTCCACAAAGCTGAGCTCCTCGACATCATGTTGTGGTTTAGTGACTAGCTTCTCTCTTATCTGCATACTAATATTTCCAAACCACAACCACTCGGTAAATGTGACCAAAATGCAGCCTAACTTTCGGTAGCTTTGGTGCATATTCCCCTGACTCCTCTTCTAGCTTTATCTGTACAAGAGACGGCCCAGAACAAGGCCTCTTCTTTATACAGGAGACAAGACGACGTTATCTAGCTTCGTCTACTGGCACATATCGCTATATCTGCAATAACCGCCTTTCTCTGGCTACTTTAGCCTTGTACAGAAGATTGATGTCCTAAAGCGTATACCATATTTGCTTTTTGTAAAATTTTTATATCGGCTGCAGGC
Source organism: Davidsoniella eucalypti (assembly GCA_004009845.1). Classification (NCBI taxonomy): domain Eukaryota; kingdom Fungi; phylum Ascomycota; class Sordariomycetes; order Microascales; family Ceratocystidaceae; genus Davidsoniella; species Davidsoniella eucalypti. The sequence goes on along the minus strand of RMBW01000092.1, from coordinate 108,198 downwards.
TTATCAATACTGTCTGTTTGCCCTGCAGAATATTCCTATATTTTTTTCTCTCTTTCTTTTTCCTTTGTAGATCTCCGCAAGATAGAGTCACAGTTTGTCATGTAGATCTACTTGTCGGACAGATAGGCAGAGAAAAAAAACCTTTATTTTTACCGCCGAGATCTCAAATCACTTTAGTTTCTCACTCTTCCTCTTGGCCGGCCTGCCAATGATCCCTGATGGCAGATCACAGCTGATATATATCGTATATTAGCACTGAACAAAAGGAAAGCCGGACCATGGACAAATCCCCCCAGATCTTATGAGCCGATCCTAGCCAGTAGCATCGCGGACTAGGAAGGAGAAGAGGGAAAACGAGATCAATCTAAAAGCCGAAGATCTACAGCTAAAGCTGAAGCTGAAGAGCTGTACATGTATACAACTCTAGCCGTGGGCAGGTGTCTGTGTTTAGTTCTTGACAAGGCCATGGATGGCAAGCTAGACAATATGCTATATTGTATGCTGTAGCTCACGGGCGAGATGCAGCTAAACTCTCTGCCGTCCTTGGTTGGCTTCCTTTAGAGCCAGATACTACATGTGTAGATACATACCGTAGTATCTCCCCAGGAAACTAAGAGAGAGAAAAGAGGTCCATCTACCATAGTTACATCGCCAGCCTAGACCCCCCTCTGGTCCCGCACCTCCCCTGCGCCATCTTCATGGCCAGAGTTGTAGTTACTGTACATGACCCTAGTAATCTTGTCTTGTAGAGTAACTATCGTCAGACGACGTCCGGTGAGAAGATCACAGCCAGACAGACAAGCAGTGATGACGCCTTTCTGCTCTTCCTCTCTTGCTTCGTTCCTGATATCTCTCGTCCATCTGCTGGAACAGCACCAGAATAGTTTGAGACCCCGGGAGGCGAACTTCGGACTCTCTGCTGCCCTTTTTCTGCGCTATTTTAGTAGCTTCGCACAAAATACAGATATGTCACGACTAACTGTTGATTTACAAGCCACTAACGGCCCGAAAGCACAGTTTTGCCTCTGGGTTCCTGACTTGCTCTAGTGCCTCATCCTAACCTCACCTATGTATGGTGAGTAGCCGGAGAAAACAAAAAGACATGTAGACACAGCATGGCGGGCTATCATGCTAAAATCCTCGAGCCATTCGTACCACCAACCAAAACCCCACAGCTGGAATTCAGAATTTGAATACGGTGCGATCTACGTAGTTCGGTGGAACTCGTATACTTAGTTAAGACCACATCCCGCACTAAATAAAACGCCAAAAAGCGCGGCTGCTCTCCAAGATCCTCAGAAAACCTAGTGCCATGTTACAGTATATGGTTAGCCATTCGAGTCTCTTAGCCGAGACGACATGACTTAGAGCAGATGAACAAACCGTCCTATCTGGCCTGTTTATCCGGACAAGAAACATCGAAAAACACCTGGAGCTATATGGAGTTGGCTCGATACGAAGGACGCTCTAGTTCGCTAACCGAACAAGATGCTTTCACCCCCGGTAAATGCATAGACGGCATTTTTGTCCCACTTAACCCACACTTAACCCACAGGCCGAGCCCCACTATGAATATGTACTAATCGATAAGTGGATTTGGCCAGATTGGACACCCCGCGCACCATTTACGACTACAAGGCTAGCAAGGCTGGATCGACCTGACGATAGTACCGACGACGACGATTGTGGCATCGTCTTAGAGGCTGATATAAGAAGCTGGAATTGACACGGAAAGACGACAATAGCTGGACAGTGCCAGTAGCCGCGACACTGCTTAGATCGTAGACAGTTGTCAGCATCTACGCCTCTAACCAATATAAAGATCTGAACGTCCCAACATCTCGATACTGTGCCAAGGTGCCCGTCCTTTTTCTTCTACTGCGACACTACTTGCCGACCCTAATATATCCTTCTGCCTCCTCCACGCCATGACGCCCTCACTAGCCGCGGCCCTCAAGGCTACGACCATCGACGATCACGATGAGATTCTCGCCGTCGCCAACGCCGCGCTCAAGATCTCCAAGAAGGACACTCTCGCCCAACACACGCGGATCGTCGCCCTCCTCAAGCTAGACCGCTTCGACGACATCCTACGTACTGCTTCTGACGGTGGCCCCGATCTACAGAAGCAATGTGCCTTCGAGATCGCATATGCCATGTACAAGTCCGGGCAGCTGGAAGAAGCCGCCAAGCTGCTAGCTACGGTTAGTCCGAGTACGGAGGCTTCGAAGCATCTGGATGGCCAGATTGCGTATCGTGCCGAACGGTTTCAGGATGCGTGGAACGTCTACTCGAGCTTCGAGGACAGCGAGGAAGACGGTGATTTGACGGTCAACAAAACTGCCGTGATGGCTCAGCTGGGATGGAAAGGACAAGGCAGTGAAGACTACCTGATCAGTGATGATGGAATCGTCGCTTTCGAAGTCGCATATAACTTGGCTTGTGCTCAAGTATCGAAAGGAAATCTCCTCAAGGGCCTGGGATTTCTCCAGCTGGCAAAACGCCTATGCGACCAGTCTGATGACCTGTCTGATGAAGAGAAGCAGAACGAACTCGTTCCGATTCTGACTCAGCAAATTTACGTCTACTCTCGTCTGGGCTTGGCTGATAAGGCGCAAGAAACACAGAAGCTTCTTGTGTTGAACAAGTAAGTGACATCATATCAAGTCAAGTTGATAGAGCAAGCAGGTTAAGACCACATCACTAACATTATACTACCCAGCAACTCTGGTGAGGATACCGTAGCTTTGGCCAAAGTCAATATTGCCGTTCTATCCTCAGCTAGCATCTCAAACCCATTCCTCGCTCAACGCTCTATCGAGACCCCAATTCTCATTGCCAAGAAGCAAAAGCTTTTCCAGTACCAATCATCTGCTCTCCAACAGCTCCAGCTCGCTCTTGCTCTACAGACCCAAAAGTACAAGGGCACCCAGACCACCACCCAACTCAAGTCCTCCTCTGGACCTACCAGCTCAGCTACAACCAACAGCTTCGCTCCTATCAGCGTCGCAGCATCTTCATGGACCAACCCCGAGAAATCCCTCGCTACCGCCACTGCTCTGTTTAGCCAACGGCCACACGATGTTGGTTTAGCTCTAACTCTGATCCAACTGCTAAGCGAGAAGAACCAAATCGATTCGGCCATCAGCCATCTACAAACGCTGTTGAAGACACTCGAAGCTGCCGAGGACAGCACAAAGGCTTTGCCGGCGCGGTATTCACCCGGTCTAGTAGCCGTAGCAGTCGCACTATACAAACAAGCCGGTCGCTCTCACGTAGCTTCTGCAGAGTTAGGAAAGGCAGCTGCTTACTGGAAGACATATCCGGGCTCCCCCGTCCGGTCCCTACTCGTCGAGGCTGGCCTTGAGCTACTCAAGTCTAACAAGGAGGAAGACCATGTTCTCGCTAGCGAAACATTATCATCTCTCTTGGCTTCATCACCGAAAGATCCAGTTGCTACGGCCGGTCTTATCGCGGCTATCGCTTCATCCGATGACGTCAAAGCCCAAGCTCTAGCCTCTAGTATCCCAGACCCCAAGACGTTAACCCGAGGAATCAACCCCAAGGCTCTCCTAGAAGCCGGTGTTGCTTCCAACATTGCCACTTCTGTTGTCAGTGCCGGAACCAAGCGTTCAGCTCCTTCATCAACAACAACAACAACAACAACAACAGCAGCAGCAGCAGCAGCTGGTATTCCCCCTTCTTCCTCTTCAGCACCACCAGCGCCTAAGAAACGCAGACACCGTAAACTACCGGCTTCGTACGAAGAAGGTAAAGCCGTAGACCCAGAACGGTGGTTACCCCTCCGCGACCGTAGTAGCTACCGGCCCAAGGGCGGTAAGAAGGGAAAGAAGAAGGCCGATGCTTTGACTCAAGGCGGTTATGCCAAGGGCGCAGGTGAAGAGACTCTAGAGCTTGTGGGAGGCGCAGGTGCAGTCAAGGTAGAGAAGGCGGTGGGCGTTGTCACGACGAGCGCAAAGAACAAGAAGAAGAAGGGTAGAAAATAAGGCTTCATGTATTTATATAGACAGCAAAAAAAAACCGACCAAATGATAGAATCTAAAAAAAAACCCGAAGTATGTATTGATTCATAGATATATATCATAGTATACGAAGACTATTATACATAGTTTTTAGTGACAAGAACTTGTTATCAAAAAAGAGGTGAAGCTGAATAAAATATATTGATGCTGGATAAACTAAAGAAAAAAAAGACAAATGGATATATCAATAAACGATGGATGGTATAGAGAACGAAAAAAAAAAGAAAAGATTGTAAGGGGAGTATCAAAATGGGTTATCACAATATAAATATAAATAAGAAAAAAAGAAACATAAAAAAGGTTCAGATTTAGAAGATGATCAATCAATATCAAAACTATAAGCAACAAAAAGTTATTTTGAGCCTTTCATCATCGTAACATAGATTCCTTTTCTTTTATAAGCCTCTCTTTACAAAGGGGTTTTTTTTTCTTCGTCTTTCTTTCTTAGCTCTTTTTTTTTTCTCCCACTCTCTTCACAAAAAAAAGCACCTTTGAAGAATAAAGAGAATATCAAAAAGGGCAAAACATAACATGATAAAAACTTTGTTATGGATATATGAAAATAATAAAAAAGACACAATAACAAAACGGACAAAACGACGTTATAGGTGCCTAGAAAGTTAAAACTAGAAGAGAGCCATGGAAAAAGGATATGCTAATGCCAAATGCCGCCGATAAACGAATTATATAAAAAAAAGATAAGAAAAAACTGCAGTGTAAGATAATAGAATTGACAAAGTAAAAAAGGGATCCAAAACAAGAGAAAGATAATCGCAATGATGGTGACAGTAAAAAAGTATTTTATGAATGAATAAAAGAGAAAATAAAAACGGAACCTACGTTAATAGAGGAAAAGCCGTGGATAGTAGTAATACTAATACTAGCAATGGTAGTGATAATAGTAGAGAGCGGAAAATGCTAAACAAAGCAAAGCGACAGAATAGATAGAGAAGGACAAGAATAATAGTGAAAAAGCAAGATAGAATAGAATATACAATAAGTGAGAAGAAAGTTTATCCAACCATGTAGAGTAGTAGTAGCGACGCAAGAACTCCGAATCAGAAGAACACAAAAAAAAGGTGAAGGATACGATGATGGGAGAAGAACATGAAGAGAAGATAATAATAATAAAAAAAGGCCCGGAAAAAACGTGCACTTTGGGCGTGCTTTTAAGGAAGTGCCAGATGATAATAAAGAACAGCAGCACAAGATAATATTTTTTAGAAGCGCATATCAGCAAAAGATAAGGCTAGACAGAGAGGTGGGATGGAAGCAAGAAGAGACTGACTAGTCGACCAGGCGAGAATCAGAAGAGTTGCTGATTTGCTCAGAGATCTCCGACGTGGCCGAGAGCTGGTCCTGGTGATCGTCTCGGCTCTGGGACTCGGCATCGTCATAGTCTTCCTCGTCGTCGCTCGTTGTTTCTATTGGCGGTAGAGGCGTGCGATGGCCATCAGAGAAGCTGACGGCGATCTCGCTCTCTGTATCGGAGTGAGCCGACGGGCGTCCGGGGGCGCTTAGGTTGCGCGGCGCATGGACCGAGGTGTACTTACGATGAAGCTCGCGGAAACTGCGCGCAGTGGCGGTGCTGGCACTGGCGGCCGAGCCACGCCGTTCACGCCAGTCGTCGAAGTCGCCCAAGGCTGAGTGGAAGTCGTCGTCCTCAACAATGCTGAGGCTGAGGCCAGACGGCGACATGAGAAGCTCCGACTCGGTGCGTTTGGACGGCAGGTTGTGGAGCTCGCTGCCGAAGTTGATGACTGAGGCCTTCTTGCCGTGGACCGTGAAGCTGCCAGTGCCACGGGCTAGACGCTCGTCTTCGTCGGCCGTTGGCGCGGGCTCCTTGCCCTTCTTGCTGCGGGTTCCGCCTTCCCGGAGCGTCCGCTGGAGGCTGCGGCGGATCTTGCTCCGGTCGGCCTTTTCCTTTTCGGGGTCGACGTCGAGACCACCATGCTGGATCGTGGAACCAGTCGATATACGATGGCGGTTCGTTGCCGAGCGGAGCAGACCAGCCTGTTCAAGCAGGTTGTGTTCAACGCTGTCGTCCTCGTCGCCGGGAGAGTGCTTGACCGAGCCCTCAGACGGCCCTATAGACAGGCGGTTGGGGTTGGGAGATGAGACAGGGATAGCAGCCTGTGAGCTTCTGCTGCTCACCACAGACGGCTTGCGATCGCTGCTGGTGGAGCTTGCACGGGGCTTTTGGGGGTGTGTGGCGCTGTTGGGGGCTGTAGCAAAATCAAACTCGTCATCAGAATCAACAGCAGGTGATGTTCCGGATACAGTGAGATGGTTGTTAGACGCAAGACTGGGAGACGAGCCTAAAGCCAGAGTAGCAGGACTCTGGCTAGACGGTGTCGTCTTGGCGTTCTTGGGCGTCACTGATGATCTGCCGATTGTAGTGTCGTCGGGGCTAGAAGTTGGTGTTGACGGCCGAGAGCCTTCCTTGGCCTTGTCGGCATCTTCTGTGACGGAGATTAGCTTCTCTGATATAGGGGGGCTAATTAGGCCCAGACGCTCTTCTTCCATATCCTGGAGAAGGATGTCACGGTGGCACTTGAGGCGCCAGATCTCCGCCCGAGTCCATTTAAGCTGGGCCGACATGCGGGAGGCCGAGAGAAGGACCTGCTCCCGGGTCTTAGCTTGGATAGGGGCCATTATTTGCAGGTGGCGGGCATTGCGAAGCTGAAGATCCAGGAGCTTTTGAGCAACAGCCAACCGCTCGTCGGCCTCGGCCACCTTGTCACGAATAACCTCGCGGCGGGCGGCTGATATATCCTCGGCCATCTTGTGGTCTATACGGCCACGAGTAATGGAGACCTCCCCGCTAGGGGTCTGGACAACCTGGGCGCCATCAGCAGAGTCTAGACGTCGTATTGCTCGTCGGTTTTGCCCATCATAATTGGCACCAACGACGCCGCGCATGCGGACGCCAGAAGTCTTGAAGGCAGCAGCATAGTTGAGCTTAGCTAGCCAGTCGTTCATTTCGTCTTCGTCGTCGGCAAGCAGGATCTCCTCGAAACCACCGTGCCTGACATAGACAAAGGCGTTCTTGTGCTTCTTGTAGCCCAGATCGTGAAGTGCCACGGCGCCGTCGGTCGACATGAGAGCATCAGGCTTGAACTGGTCTAGAGGCGGCTTAAAGATGACTGGGACATCATCGTTCCCCAGCTTCATATGTGAGTCGAACTGATGCATCAGGCTCTTCACCCACGTCGTATTGCGGAAGAAGTACAGTTGTGCGCCGGTCAAGATTGCGCCCCATTCCTGCCACGGAGACCGCGTCTTTTTCTTCTTGGCGTCCTTTCGCCATAGTAGACCGACCTTGGTAACTTTGATGTCGACAATGCCTGGATGGGCTACTTGTGGGTTGCAAGCCGTCTTCTCCGTCATGAAAGCGTCTGGCCGGGACCGCGCAGAAACAATCTGCAAGACTCCGGTCCTGAAGAAGGTCTTTTGTAGCTCTTTCAGATCTAGTTGGCTAGCTGTGCCGAGATAGTTGTAGTTATCTTCTAGGTTCATGACATCTTTGAAGCTCGGGCGTAGAGTGTCGAGTTTGCCGTCGAGAATGAGGGTGTATGGGTCGATTGGTTCCTTGCTCTTACGAGGCAGTTCTGGAGGGGCACCGGGGAAGATTGGACGTCTTCGGCCTTTACCTTGGCTATGGCGGTCGCTACTCGAGTCGAAGTCGTCTTCGACGTGGATGAAAGGGGTGTATGTGATGTTGTCGTAGAAACAGTCGAGGATGTCGTCGTAGACGCCTTCTTCACGGGTGTTTTTCAAGTAGTCTGCTTTCTGCATCTTGTGTTTGTTGTTCTTGTTGAAGACGTCGGTGTGCAAGATGAGGAGCGAGAAGGCGACGAAATAGGCCTGGTCTGGGTGGGCGTAAATTCCAGGATTGCACTCGTGGTATCGGTTGGCGAAGGCGACGAGACAGCGGTCGATCTGCTGGGTTTCTTTGGGCAGCTCAGCGTCCATGAGCAGCTTGCGTAGAGCCATGTCCATTGGATCACCGAAGAAGCTGAACTTGCGCATGTAGCTTCGCAGGACTGCAATGTAGAAAGGGTCTGAGCTTTTCGAGAGGGCACTGGCGATCATGCCGCGGGGTGCAATTTCCTCGACGCGGCCCAGGTATTTGACGGGAGACTCGTCGTCGCGGCGTTCGGGCAGGGCGACTTCCTCGCGGACAAGCTGCAGCGAATTGTTCTTGGACGGGACGGAACCGGGCGTTGCGGGCGTCAGATTGCCAGAGCGGCCGGGGGCAAGATCGGAGTTCTGGCGTAGGCGGTTGAGGCCGAAGAGGTCACCGAAGCTCTTGCGGCCGCTGGTGAAGGACGGGCGCGAGTTGGGCGGCACGAGATGCTCGTCATTGGAATCCTGGCCCAGCGAGCTCAGAGTGGACGAGCGGCCACGTCGCTTCTGGCTGCGGCTGGGCGAGGAGCGGCCCGAATTGTTAGACTTTGGTCTAAACAAAGCGGTGGCAGGCGAGGGCGACAGGTTTGGGGTGGCGGTCTTGCTACGCACAGATCGAGGACGAGGCGTGATGGGCGAGGCGCGGTTGTTGTTGCTGTTGGAGCCGGGACGGTCGGCGGCAGAGATGAGTGAGGTCGACGAGACCAGCGTATCGTGAGATGAGGGTATGGCGAGGGTATTGCTGCTGGTGTACGAGGTACTGTGATGGTTGCTGTTGTCGGACTCGAAATAGCTGTCGTCTCCAATGCTCAGCTTGGGCTTCTGCGGCAGATGGCCGACGGGGAACATGGACTCGGGGGTCTTGGGCTTGCGGCGCGGCAGACGGAACAGCGATGAGGCAGACCGCTGATTGTGGGACGAGGCGGCGCTGACGGAGCGAGGGTCGAAGGAGGAGCTCACGTCGGATGGGCGCGAGGACTCTGAGCGACGATGAGGCGCGATGCCGAAAATAGAAGAATCAGGCGCCATGTCATCGTCTGCGATGGCTACTGCTACGGCGGAGGAATTGAAGGTGTGATAGTGGCTATTGGTGTTGTTATTGTGGTGGTAGTGGGTTGAAATGTCGACTGTTGCTGGTGGTGGTGGTTTAGAGTGGGAAAAGGAGCTAGTACTATTAGCATTAGCATGAGCATTAGCGTTAGCATTAGCAATAGCAGCACTGGAGCTGTCGAGGACGACTAGATTTGGATTTGGATTCAGGGCTCGCGAGGATATGCGAGAGACTGAGCCGAAGCCTGAGCCTGAGCCTAAGCCTGATCCTGGGCCTAGACCTGAACCTGGACCTGGACCTGGGCCTGCTGTAGCTGGTGCTGTAGCTGGTGCTGACGGTGCTATTAATGTGACTTGTCGTGGGTCAAAGCCAGGGCCTAGTACTGTGGAAGTGGAAGCCAACGACGATTCGGGCTCTAATAGCACTGTCGGTGCCACCACTCCCACACCAGGCTGCAGTTGTAGTGTTGACGCTGATAGGTTTGGCGCTGAAATTGCTGGCACTGCTGGGATGGCGGTCGAGGGCACGTTTTTCGCGGGGCGGAAGCGAGACAGTCTTAGGCGCGATGGTTTTTTCTGCATGGCCGCACGTTCGGGGATGGGCGCAGTAGTGATGATGTCGGGAGCTAGAGAGAGCAGCAGAGGGTTAGATAGAGGGTTTATAGAGATACATGAGCTTACGTAATGGCCCAATGTCTACACAGCGAAAAGAAGAGACATACGCAGTATCGGAACAGGCGGCGGCGGCGGCTCTTCCTGCTGTTTCATGCGAAGCGAGAGCTGCGAGTCTGAGGCATTCCGGAACCGCAGAGAGAAGCGGCGATATTTGGCGCCCTCGCTGTTGTTGCGTGGTGGGTGCGGGATGGCGGCTGTGGCGCCGGGCGATGGCGGAGACGGCGGGAAGTTGTGGCTGCGACGATTTGCGGTAGTTGCTCGTGTTGCGTGCACAGCAGTCGTCAGATCGGGATCGTCGGGGCCGTCGGAGTGGCGTGGCGGCCGGTTGGTTTCGAAGCGATGGGAGCGGCGGTCGGGCGTGCCTTTGTGGGAGCTCCTGGATGAGCTTTTGGGGGTGCTTTTGGGAGTGCTTTTAGGAGTGCTTTTGGGAGTGCTTTTGCTGCTAGCTACATATGGCGGCTCGTCAAAGGGCAGCGGTTGGGCTTGCGAAGTGGGCGATGGCTCGTCGGTATACAGCGAGGCAGATGCTGAGGTCGACTGCAGCGGGGGTAGAAGCGATTGGCGAAGTCGTTGCTGTGGTTCAGGCTTCAATGAGGAATCGAGGTTGATGGCTGTGATGATGATGTTGTTGTTGTTGTTGTTTGCTGCCGGGTGTTCTACGGCTGATTCGCGATGTTCAGATGCTGCAGCAGAATCAATGACGGGATCCAGAGCAGATTCAATGCCAGATTCGATGGTCGGGTTTGCTGTGGATTGGAAAGCGGCTGGAGGCGAAAATACGGCATGGTCGGCAGAATTGATATTGGGATTGTTAGGACATTTTCCAATTGCACTAGCATTGGCATTAGAACGAGAGTCAGACTCGGCTCCGGCTTGAGCTTGAGCTTGAGCTTCTACAGCCACAGATTCAGATTTAGCAGCAGCCGCAGTCATTGATGCCGCTTCAAGCTCGACTTCAGGCTCTGGCGCGGCGGTTCCAGGGCTGCTGCGGCTGTTGCGGCTGTTGTTATTGCTGGCAGTATTGCTCGTGGCGCCTTTGCCGGCTATTTTGCAGCTGCTGCTGGTGCTTCGGCTGCTGCCTAGCTCGTGGCCGTCTTGGGATATCTGTTGATTTTGGATTTGGCTTTGGTGTTGATGTTTGTTGTTTTGATCGTGGTTTTCGGGGTTTTGCTCCTGATTCGGGTTGGGGTTGGGGTTCTGGCTGCTAGAGTTCGCCATCAAGTTGGTAGTGTGGCGTCGCATATCAGAGTCGCTGGCCATGATGCCGCGACGGCGAAGAAAAGGCATCGTCGACGCAGTGGCTCATTATCCGGGAAAGGGCCCCTTCGCCTAAAAATAAAGCAAAAAAGAAAGAATAATCAAGATCAAGACGCTGTCGTCGACTCAAATGCCGGAATGTCACAATGGCGACGTTGTTTTGTTGTGGTTCTATTGTGTGCGCCTGTACTTTTTGTTGTTGTTTTCTGGGTTGGGGCGGCTGTTGTTTGCTTTGCAAGTTCGATGTATCGATCGAAATGCGAAGACTTGAAATCCAGAGAAGAGAAAATAAAGAGCCGTGGGCGCACGGATGACTATTGACTAGTTGACTAGCCGCTCTGTCTGGCTTGGCTGGTTGGACAGCTAGTTGAAAGGGCTCAGACGATGGCTTTGGCCAGTTGACAACGACTGCAAGTAGCCCGACGCTGTCTTGCCAGAGCGTGTCTTTCTTTATATCTTGATCTTTCTATGCTTCTCACACTTTGATATCTTCAACTCGTCTATATTCTGCGACCAGCTTCTGCCACTCAAACCCCCAGCCAGTCGGTGCTTCGATGCGACGTACTTTTCACTGCCTGATCTGGTGTAGGCAGTCTAGTCTAGTCCTGTTTAATCTAGTCCATGGACGTTGTATATGTACGTATAGGTACAACCAACCAACCCATACACTACTTATAGAGTCTTTTGATTCTCTAGTACAGCAAAGTGGCGTTTTCTTCTAGCTTTTCTTCCCGGTCTTTTTCCAGCGGCTCAAAATGAAAGATAAAGTACTATAGAGATCAGAAAAGGGAGCCCCATTCGTTTCGATCGGTTGCGAGACGAACAGGAATAAAGCAGATGGAATAAAAAATAGAAATAGAAAAGAGAAAAAAAGGGAGATTATAGGGAGAAACGCCTACTATGGACAGCCTAGTCAATCTTTTATTTTTATTTCTCACACATTTTTTACTCTGCAACCAAACTTCCTTGCTTCTATATTTCTTTCTTTTCCTCCATTTCCTTCTCTGTCTCGTCTACAAATTCTCGCTGTGTTTCGAATACAGGGAATAAAGAAAGAACAACCCGCCTGTAAAAAATAAAAATAAAAATAAAAATCTTGACAACTTTTCTACAAACATCACTTTCTCTTCAACAAGAATCATACAATATAAACTGAGTACATACTTATCTCTACCGCAGAAAAAGGGGGGCATCAGGATTAGTGTATTAAGGCCTGTGCATCGAGTCCATTTCACTACTTATACTTATGTGTACATACATGAATATATTCTCCTGCGTTCTTCATGAATTCCAAGATTCTAGCCTCGTGATCCCTATGCTACAAAGAATTAGATGTAGGCCTCCCGTCCAGCTGGTATGGACCCTAGACCCAGGTCATCTCTGGGACAAATCAATATTCTCTACCATTCGAGACAGAGGCGGTGCTTTTAGGTGCTTTTAGGTGCTTTAAGGTGCTTTTAGGTGCTTTTAGGGCTTTTAGGTGCTTCGGAGGGGTCTGTTTTAGCACCCACTCACTATACCTTTTATTTTTTGTCTCCTGCTTAGGTGCAATTATATATATATAGAAAACGCACTAAACCCCTTTTGACGACTCTGGCATACACAAGCATCTTTCATTTTTCTTCCTTTCTTCCTACGCAGATGAATCCATAGGCTCTATGATGTCAGTACAGTGACAGACCTCTCTCCGTACCACGTCATTGCATCATCTGCCAGATTCTTACTCTTTTGTTCCGTCCGTGTGGGTAGTATACTAGAGATAATATCCAACGAATACTACTATACTATCGCTAATTGGTAGAAAGGTAGGAAAATTACTTCCCAAATTTCTAAATCAGTTATGCCTTGTGTTCGTTTTCTGGTTCTTGTCTTCATTTTAGTACCCTACTACAAATGATTAGATGTGAATACATACATGTATACAATGTACAATGTACAACTAACCCTAGATGTATCGGCGTTTCACCACTCCACTATAACTTCTATTAACCGACCCTGTAGTCTGCCAATACAAGCTGCAGATCTTCTGTCAGTTACAGAGTTACAGTACTTACAGGGCCTTTTATAGTTACATACGTATATCATGTACACGTTTAGCCCCATGGAAATGCCTTCAAGGCACGCACTGTATCTGTATCGAATTATTGGATGTGAAACCCAAGAGTATTCTATGTAAAATATAAAATAAAAACATGTTTCAAAAGGATACTACTTGTCTACTAACATCCGTCCTCATGATGGCCGGGATTCCCCTCGCGTTAATCTAATATCATATTTTGTAACGTCTTGTTTCTATATTCTATATACCATTTCGACACTCTACAAGCCCTATCATACTATCATACTATGGTTGGCTCTGTATTCTTAGATAAGCACGCTATTCGCATTCCCTAGTCCTTTTTTGGCTTGGCTCATTCCAATTCCACCCACGCCTCTGATCTCTTTCTCTTGTCCTGAAATCTTAATTGCCAGGCTCACAATCTTAGCGCTTTGCGATCGTCACGCTTCCTCTCAGCCTCGTCGCTTTTGCTGCCTTTTTTCTACAAAAATCTATACAGTATTCCTACCAACAAACTGCAGTTAGATAAATAATGCATATCGCCAAAACCCTTGCTTTGGTCGCCCTTGCTGCTACTTCGGCCGATGCTCACCGATCCGCGGGCCAAGGTGGTTCTCGACACTATCAAAACAGGAATCACAACCACAACAATAACAATATCCACAAAAACAACCACCACAGCCACAGTCACAGCAACAGCCACAGCCCATCGTTTCTCTCGTGGCTCTACGATTCCACTCTTAGATCTATATTCGATCATCATCATCATCACTATCACTATCCCGGCCATGATCATGATGCCTCCAGTCGTCCGCCGCGGCCCGCTGTCGACGCCTTTCACACACAGATAGCCACCAAGTACTCCGACCAAGTACTATTGCGCTTCAAGCTCCCATCTACCGATACTGCCGACTACGATGCTTTGTACGACGCTATCGACACCCTTCTTCTCGATGTATGGTCTGTCGCACACGGCCACGTCGACATCAGAGCCCGGGCCGATGACGTCAAGTTGCTCATGGGCTTGCTTCCCCAACACCTACGCGACAGCCACACTGTACTCTCCGGTGACCTGAGTGGGCTGGTTGCCGGCACATATCCCGAGACATATCGAGCCTATTACCAGAAGTCGAGCGACAATGCGACTAGCGCCTTTGCCGAAAAACATGGCCATGAAATCACTGCATCAGACAACCTCTTCTTCCAAGACTACCAACCACTTCCTGTACGTCCTAGCACCATTTCTCTAATCATGCATATCTATATATACATATGCGCTGTTTCCTTTGAAGATTACTAACTGTCTCGCCCAAAGGTCGTTGAACAATGGATGCACCTTATTCAGGTCATGTTCTCGTCTTACGTCAATCTGGTTGAGATTGGCACGTCATTCGAAGGTCGTAGAATCACCGGTCTGCGCGTAGGCGTCAACAGACCACCAACCAATGGCGACGACGACAGCGATGAGCCGCGGAAGACCATTCTCGTCACCGGAGGTCTGCATGCCCGCGAGTGGATTTCCACCTCTACCGTAAATTATCTAGCCTGGCAATTCATCACTCGCTACGGAAAAGACCGCGTCATCACCAAGGTGCTCGAGTCCTTCGACATCCTCTTTATCCCCATCATGAACCCAGATGGCTTTGAATATACCTGGTCTGTTGACCGTCTCTGGCGCAAGTCAAGACAGCCCACCGGACTGCCATATTGCCATGGTCTCGATCTCGACCACGCCTTTAGTTTCGGATGGGAGGGTTCTTCTGCTGTGCATAAGAACCCGTGTTCTGAGGGTTTTGCTGGTAATGAGCCGTTCCAGGCCACCGAAGCCGCCCAGCTAGCCGACTGGGCCCGGAATGTGACGGACAACAACTCCACGAACTTCGTGGGCCTGATCGATCTTCATTCTTACTCGCAGCAGGTTCTCTTCCCGTACTCTTACTCGTGCCATGTCGATCCGCCGAACTTGGAGAATCTGGAGGAGCTTGCAGCTGGACTGACTAAAGCTATTCGTCTGGCTGATGGCGAAATATATACCATCGCCCCGGCGTGCGAGGGAGTTGTAGGCATGGCTCGTCCACGACTAGAGACTGGTGGTGGCTCAGCCATTGATTGGTTCTACCATGAGATGCGTGCGCACTATAGCTACCAGGTCAAACTACAGGATACCGGTATTTACGGATTCCTTTTACCTCGGGAATACATCATTCCTAGTGGGGAGGAGATGCTCAGTGCTATGAAGTATTTTGGTGATTTCCTCTTGGGTAATAATGGAATTGAACATTCTGGAACTACTACTGCTTCAGAAGACGATGGTGGTGAGCAGGTCGTATTCGATAATGCGCCGAATTCTGAATTGAAGCGCAATGTATAGCCTTGTGAGATGGATGAATAATAAATACAAAAGAATAATAGTTTGTTTTCCATTGTACAGAACAGAACAGAACCTCTTGTGTTTGTTTCTGTTCCATCATGCCTTGTTACCTTGTTTGTATCGAATAAAAGTATTTTATATATGTAACATCGTACCCCAACGAACTGTTGTTATTATCTATATCCCACATATATCCCTCCCTCTACAAAGAGGAAGAGAATCTTCCGGATATCTCTCGATTAGTAGCCCAGGGCGAAGCTGATACCTGTGTACGCCGACATGAAGATCAGGGCATAGCTAGTAACGAAACCCAGGACAGCACCACGAACACGGCCCTGAGGACCGCCAGTGACGTATCCCCGACCATAGAAAGCACGACCGACGACCCAAGCGCCTCCGAGATAGGTAGCAGCCATGGGATACCGCAGGCCAGTGATGAGTAGTGAGCCTAGCCACGAGGTGTGAGCCTCGCCAAAGTTTAGGTGAGCACGTTGGGCTGTTACAATATTGGGTTAGTATTTTTTTCATTGTATATATATTAGATATTAGATATTCCCTCTTACCGCAGTTGAATTGGAAAGCCTTGGGGTCTTTCTCGGCAAGTTCGTCGTTGGCGTAGGCAATGGGATACTTGATACCAGCTGCCTTACGATAGACGGAAACTTGAATGCCTAGCATAACATTGAGCACGAAGCTGGAAGCAGCCACAGTCAGAACATAGCTATTCAGTAACAAAAAAAAAACATTAGTTATATATTTCCTCTTCAATATCTCTCTCTAATCAGCTATGTTGCATCTTTTTGTTTTTGTTTGCCAGGAATAGGGTTTATCGATATTTTCATCGACTTACCCGAACTCGGCTGGGACTTGGAGGGTCATCATAGACATTGTTAATAAAAAAATAAAAAATAAAAAGTAATTCGTGATAAGAGAGGTTACGTGAGATGGTAAAGAGATAGCAAAAAGAGGACAAATGATTGGCTCAAAAGACGAATTATTGGTGACGAAGTCGATGAAATAGAGAAAGAAGGATGTAATTGCACTTTAAAGTAGGATATTGCGTGATGATATGAAGACGTTGGTCATTCTTTATATATGTATGTTATTTTCTGAAACTAAGAAAAAAACACGGTTTTAGATTCTTTATTTGTTTCTTTTTGCTTCTCTACCTTTACCACTTTTTTTTCTTTTTCTTTTTTTTTTTTTTTTTTCCGGTTGCCTATGAACTCCTCATTCAAAAGGTCAATTATCAACTTACAGGCCCTTTGACGCCTATCACCTGCGCTTACCAACCCAATTTATTGTAAACGACTAGGAAGGATTACTCATCCGGGGACTTCCAATAAGAGCCAACTCAAATCCTTATTTCATGTATAAGCCTCCGAGTGGGCTCAACTCCGCCATGTTGAGCTGGTGTTCCGCTTTCCACCGTCACACCAATCACGCTTTTTGTTCAAAACTTCATGTTCTGCTATGATCTGATTAGTAAGCATTCTGTCTAGGGATGTGGTTCAGCTTCATCGTCTTGCTCCGCTCTCAACAAAACCCTGTTGCTTATCCTCCATCAAGACAAGTTTCTTTCTCCGTACGTGTACATACAATATATGTATCTATAATATCATGCGGTATACTAATACATGTGCTTAATAATCATCAACTATGAGTTTGTCCGTCGCTTACATCTGTCAGCTTCTAGATCATCTTCTCAGCTCAAAAGGCTTTGCGAATTATCCTGCAGCTCGCTTCACGTGTATATCGTCTTACATGTATTTGTAGGCCAGCCATGTTACATCTCATTGTGGCCCAAGTGACATGTGTATGCTTGTATCTCTTTTTGATATTTCTAAGCATGAAACATATGTACTATCTATATGAACTTGGTATATTGTGCCGGCCGGTCGAAACTTCCATAAGCGCGTCATATATCTTGTCTATGATCGATGTTAATTATCGTGACGGAATTTGTTAGTTGACTATGTGTATCGAAGAGCACCATGACACGATACACGAGAGGGTTGTTTTTGTTTTGTTTAGGCTTTATTTTGATATTTTATTATTATGTAAAGTAAAGTACGTACTTTTGATAATTATATAAGCCGTACATTCCAGCCGGTTAAAAGAAACCCTAGCTTTGAAATGTCCGTCTCTCTGTCTCTATCTCTTCATCTTTCTCGTGTTAAATCTGCTGTATCCCTCTTCTCTTCTCTTTGGCGTTTTGGCGCATTCCATCAATGATTCGCTGTTGATAAATAGAACATGCCACAATAATGTAGCCATAAAAAGCAAATCATGAATAGTAGCAAGAGTAGAGAAAAAGAAAAAGAAAAACCAACCGAAACTGGCTGCATAGCAACGAATAGAAACAAGGACCAAAACAAAGAACCTAGTTCTATTGCAACTTTTGTCTACACGTCCTCGAACTCCATATCGTCACTATCGTCTTCGTCATCGTCTTCAGACTTTGGTACAGCCAACTTGACTCTCTTCAAGGTCCTCTCCTCCTCGATCTCTGGTACTGTAATAGACGGAGCACCAATGGCCACGGCCGCGATAACATCCTCGAAATTATCGTCTTCGTCATCTGAGCCCTCATCATCATCTTCCTCCAGCGCTCTAGCACGATCCTGGTCTTGCTTTAGCATCAGGTATAAATCGTCGATCGCAGCATGGTTTTTATCGGCGTCCGCCTGAGCAATAATAGCGGCTTTATCGTCCTCGTCGGCATTGAGAACGGGCAACGAGGAATCGTCGTTGTTGCCACCACCCTGCGCCGAGAAAGATTCGCCGGTAACCGTCGAATTCGACATCCACGACGGCAAAGCATTCTTCTGCGCAATCTTTTCTTTGCGGTCCTTTTCCGCCGCCACTTCGGCACTTGTCGGGCCATCTGACGTCGATATGCTGACTGCTAAAGACTTGGGTCCCGTGTTGGCCAGTCCCTTGACCGCCGTTGGCCGTGATATTCCCACGTCGGCGGGGAGCGATGAGACGCCTGGGTTCGTCGGATCGCGTATTACGGGTCGTGAATTGGCTAGCGCATGCTCAAAGTTATTGTCGGGAATGAATACGCTGTCTATCTGCTGTAGTCTCTCGGTGACGAAGTTGATTTGGTTGTTCATACGAGTCGATTGTTCGTGGCCCGTCGCATTGCGCTCGAGATCGTGAACGAGAACGCTTCCGCAGCGTTCGCACAGGAAACCGTTGACTTCGTCGAAGGAGGAAAAGACTTCGAGGTTGGTGTATTCGGCGGCGCAGGTGTTGCAAAAGTATTCCTTCTTCTCGGTCGACGAGACCGTGTTGCCTTGGATGTCCTTGGTGATTGTGTATACTCGCCATTTGATGGCATCGAGGGTTTGTCGGTAATCGATGTAATAGTATGTTTGCGTGACTGGTCTTGTTTGGCCCTCGCGCAGTTCTGGTCGACCGAACCTATCACACACACACACATATCTCGTTAGTGTTTTTTGGCTTCTCCAATGCTGTAGAGAATCAGATACCACTTACTTGTGAAGCAGTCGTTCTTCTAGAAGCTTTCCGACAATCTTGTGCAGGTCCTTGATGTTCATGGACATGATATACGCCAAGTCATTGTCGCGAAGCCTGCCAATCCACGAATTAGTCAGTAAAAAAAAGAAGAGCCAAAAACCCCTCCTCGCTCCTCTCCTCCTTCTCTTGAGAGCTATGTCACTCAAAACTACAGCTATTTTTGGATCTCTTTTCTGGGAAGCGCATACGCAGAATGTGTGATGACAGCGTCGACAATGATGATATGGCGGGTTTCGTAAAAGGCCCTCGTGACCATGCGCACCAGATTCTGAGCTAGATCCATAGCTAATCAATCGATCTAGGGAAGCTGTCCTAGATGTGTTTTGGCAGAATGGCTTGCTCAGAGTCTCGTATAGTGGTTTTTTTTTCTCGAGGTTTTTGTGCGGCTTTCTTTGTTCGATAAGCAGGATGTAGGCAGGTGCTCTGTTTTTGGAATGTGATAGATTTTGTACAGAGAAGGGGGAAAAAAGGTGCAATCAAGCTCTTTTCAATTAACTAGAGCTGCTATCTTGAAGACAGGCAAAGTGCTTGAAGCTTTATTATAATTAAATCAATGATGTAATTTGGAGTTTTACCCAGTAAACCAACAAAAAAAAGTAATCAGCAAGTAAAGTTCGCAAACCAGAAAATGTAGTATCAGAAAGAAGAAAAAAAAGGGTTAAGCCTACTTAGCAACGACGAATACAACTTTTTTTGTCCAGCAATTATTTCGCGCGTCGCGAATTATTTCACTACATTGATTGTTCGTCCAGCCTTGGCTCCACAAAAACGTCTTTGTTTAACCTAGTGAAAGATGTACCATTTTCTAACCCTAAGGAAGATATACTTGCTTGAGATTCTATATTAAGAGTTGAGAAAAACTGTAAAGAGTGAGAAAATTTGTCAATAAACTACGTCAGCTTGAAAAAATAGAGCACTGGTATAAAGTAAAAAAAAGAAGAAGAAAAAAACACAAAAGATACAGCAGCAAGAATAGTTGAGAAAACATAAACAGAATAAAAAAACCCCCAAAAAGTGACAAAAGGCCCATCCATCTCAACGCCATGGCTCCAAGAACATGAAGAAGCAAGAACGAATCCCTCTCAACACAGTTAAACTCAAGTTTTATACAACAGATGAAATTACATGTAGGCTCATTATATGGTATTAAGAAGAGCCAGATTCATCATGTGTATTTGCGCAGCTAGAAACAAAAAAGCAAAAAAGGGGTTAGTAAAGAGATATCTAAAGAGATGATAGGGTTAGACAACTTACATCTAGAGTGAGCGTTTTCGAGCTGTTGACATCTTGGTCACGGTACACGCCTACTAGACTCTCACTGTCCTGGAAAAGACCAGCCTTTAGACTAATGACGATGAATTGCATACCAGGACCGGCGTGCTCGCGGATATACTTCTTGATCTTGCCCACGTTGGCATTGTCCAGCGCCGCATCGACTTCGTCCAACACGAAGAATGGACTGGGCTGGTAGCTATGGATGGCGAAAAGCAGTGCTAGCGCAGCCATGGTCTTTTCGCCGCCAGACAGATGCTCCATATCACGGAAACGCTTGAGTGGCGGCATGGCGTGGTACTTGATGCCGGACAGATAAGGCGTGTCCGTGTCTTCCTCGATATCCAGGTAGGCCTGGCCACCAAGAGGATACGCTTCAGACCGGGTCAGGTCACGGTACACGTTGGATATCTGCTCCTGGATATGGCTGAAGGCCTTGTTAAACATGTCGAAGCGCTGTGCCTTGACTTCGTTGAAGCTGTCGCGGGCGCGCTTGTGTTCGGCACGGGCATCTTCAAAGTCTCTTTCTGTCGCCTTGAGACGACCCTCCACGCTCTCTAGACGCTCGATGGCACGCATGTTGGGGTTCAGCTTCTCAATCTCCGACGTTAGAGCCGCGATCTTGGCCTCGAGGCCGTCCTCGACTCTGGGGTCGTCGGATTCCTTTAGGTCATCATCGAGGCTGTCAAAGTCAATCTCGATGCCGTGGTCCTGCATAGCCGCGTTCATCATGTTCTCATCGTCGTCTTCGTCGAGATCCATAGAGTCGGGATCTGATACACGTAAGATGTTGTCTTGGTTGGGCAGATTATCGAGCGAGCCACTGGCCAAAGGCACGTTTATTTGCTCCATCTTGCACCGACGAAGTAAGTTGAACTTGGCATTGCCCTCGGTCTGGACAATGCTTTCGAGCGAGCTGATACTCTTCTGGAGGGCATCAATCTCTCTGCTTCTCTTCTGGAGGTCTTGGCGCGCCTCGATGACCTTCTCGGCCTTCTCTTCGAGCTCAGCGCGGTACTCGTCTAGCGTTTCTCTGAGAGCATCGAGCTCTTCCTGAGCGACGGCCATGGCTTTGTTGAGTTTGACCTTTTGTTGCTCGTACTCCTTGATGTCCTTCTTGCGTTTCTTGAGCTGTGCTTCTAGGTTGGCAACACGCGTCTTGGTAGTATCACAACGGCTCTGTTCCCACTCTAGGTTACCGTTCAGGCGCTGCTTCTGGGCACTGAACTTGCTACGCTCTTCGGCAATCTCTTGTTCCATGCTGCCCTGCTGGGCGTCGTAGTCACGGATATCGGCATATCCAAGACGTTTGCAGAAGCTGGAAAAGATTTGATCTTCCACTTCGGAAACTGCCTTTTGGAACTCGGCGACCTTTGCGTGAATCTGCTCCAGGGTAGCCTTCTTTTCACGGTACTCGGGCTCAAGTTCCTTGAGCTTGTTAAGCTCATTGTCGCGAAGCTTGGTTACACTGAATATGTTCTTCTCCAACGCAGCTTGCTCGTTCTTGGCCAGGTTATGGCGTTGTTGTAAACTTGAAAGCTCGTTCTGGAGACTCTCCTCAACACCACGCTCCCGACGGGGAAGTTTGTCAAGATCTTCCTTGGCAGCTAGGATGGCACGCTCAAGGTTCTGAACGTCGTGTTCCTCGAAGCGGCGTTTACCCTTTTCAGGGCCACGACCACCAGTCATGAGACCAGCCTTGTGGATAACGAATCCCTCGAGAGTTACAGCCTTGACCGGCGTCTTGAGCGTTACGCGCTTGGCAATATCTAAAGAGTCGCATACTACAGAGTTACCACAGGCGTAGGACATGGCACGCTCATAAAGAGAGTCAAAGTCGATAGTGTCGATGGTGAGGCGAGCACCATGTACGCCCTTGACGGCAGTGTTGACAGCGTTGACCTTGATGTTGTCGAGAGGGATGAATGTCATGGGCGAGAAGCGGTGCTCCTTGAGGTACTGAACGCAGGAGATACCAGTTCTTTCAGTGTCGACCACAACGGAGTCAAAGTCACGACCGAGGGCAACGATCACAGACTCGTCATACTTCTTCTGTTTGGGCTTGCAAAGGTCGCCGATCCGGCCCTTGACACCGGGGTAGATGCGCTTGAGAGCGAGGACCATTTCACGCATGCGAGCTTCACGGTCATTCTGCCGTCTGCCATCATCAGCTTCGCGGAATTTGGCAGAGAGATTCTCAATCTTTTCCTCCAGCTCGGTACGCTTTTGGTTAGTGCGCACACGTTCTGATTGCATCTGGTTGAACTGCTTTTTCTTGATCTCGATTTCCTTGGAAAGTTGCTTGACGGCGGAATCTGCTGTTGCTTTACGCTGATCAAGACTGGTGAGCTCAGCCCCGTGCTTCTCAAGGGCAGTCTTGGCAAGATCGATCTTGCCCTTGTATGTGCTAACGGTGCCCTCATCAGTCTTTTGTTGGCGGATTAGGTTGGCAAGGCTCGACTGATTCGCAGAGGTCTTGGCACCAACTTGTTGGCGTAATGACTGGTACTCCTTGCGATCAGCATCAGTGACGTCCTTTCCGAGCTTCTTCATGCGCGCATTGTGATCTTTCTCGTAGAGCTTCTCGGCTTTTTCGACACTAGCGAGATCAGCTTTAGTCTTGGCAACAACACTGGCGTACTGCTCGACGTCCTTCTTTGTCGTATCAAGACGCTCACGGATATGCTCGGACTCTTGTGTTATAGTGCGAATCTTTTCGTCGATGGGAATCAGTTCAGTCTGGCTGTTTTCCATGTCTCGCTCCTTGACACGGATAGCACGCTCGATCTTTCCGATTTCGCGAGTGGTGGCGGCCTGGTCTTTTCTGGCATCATCTAGCTTCTCCTCGTACACCTCGACATTGCGGCGGTATTCTTTTAAATCTTCTTGGTGATCACGAATCTTGGAGCTAGACTCGTCCATGCGATCTTGGATGTGATACAACTTCCACAGAGTTTTGGTGACAATGGTATCGTCACGCTCGTCAGTTTTGCGTTGGAATGTGTCAGCCTCCTTCTTCTGCTCTTGGTATTGCTTGATCTCGGAGTTGATGCCACGACGGCGCTGGAGTTGATGGTTGGCGTTCTCGGCGGCAAGATCAGCCTCGCGCTCAAGGCGCTCATAGTCGGCTTTGTACTCAAGACTGCCAGATATTTGCTCAATTAGGCGAGTCAGGTCTTGTGGTGACTGAGCAGCAATGGCCTCTACATCACCCTGGAATACTAGGAAGTTGCGAGCCTTGATGAGAATGTTCTCGGCCTCTAGTGCGGCATTGTATTTCTGAGCGGACACTACTCTCTCGTTGATGCGGTATTCACTGGCACCCTGAGTAGTGATTGCACGCTTCCACCGTTGCTCATCACCGGCGTCGTCTTCGTAGACGGCCATAACCCAGGCGGTCTGAGGGTCCTGTTTCGAGGACTTTTCGGTGGGGTCGGACTCGGGTTCGTCTGCGTTATCGTCGTCGCCGCCAACGGTTGCGGAACCATCGTCGTTGATCTTGGAGGTTTTGAGTACACGGCCGCGGTAGACGAGATCTTTGAGGTGAGCGGATCGTAGATGGGTTGACTTGATACCAAGGACAAAGGATATGGCGTCCATACTAGAAGGGACAGAGAACGGTTAGTTGGTTTTCGACCAGACATGTGCATAGCTAAGCGCATAGAAGTGAGCAGAAAGAGAAATGGTGATATGACATACGAGTTGGACTTTCCAGATCCATTGGGGCCAATGATGGACGTGAAGTAAGAATCGCCAAAGAGAAGGGTGTGATGGCCCTTGTATGACTTGAAGTCTGCGCGAAGAAGCAGTTAGTTGACGCCGTCGATATAGCCGAAGATAGCTGCACTTGTTGCGCAAGAGGCTGGACAGCAAGAGACTGCAGATAACGGGGATGACATACTGTACAACTCAAGCCTGATTAGTTTGCCCATGACGGCGGGTAAACGAGCTTCTCGGCGTCTGTAGACTAGTATGCGAAATAGAAGAGAGGCAAAACAAAGAGACAGTGCGAGTCTAGATTGTATTGCGACGCCAGAGAAGATGGCAGATCGCGATAATAGAGTGGCGCGGGGCGAGGCCGGACTTGCGACGGCGCAGGAGTGAAGATAGTCGAGCAAGCAGTCGATTAGTCAGACAAAGATCGTGACCTCTGGGACGATTCAGCTTGAAGTCCGTAAAGCCGCCGGTCTCAAAGCAGCAAGAAACAACACAGCAACAAAGAGAATATATATTAAAAAAAACAAAGACAGCCCCGTCTATTGGTGCAAACGAGCGATAATGGAAAGAGTGCCAAAACGGTATCTGCAGCACCGCATGTGAGCTTTTTCAGGGCTGTGGTGCGTTTTAGGCAGGAAAAAAATGGCGGGCAAATGCTAGGCTTTATCGTCGATTTTCCAACGGGTGCAAGTTTATCTTGGAAAAACTGGGCAAGCAGATTATTTGGCGATGGCTTCGTTCGCTGCACTAAAAACAACAAAAAAAGCACAACCTCGCAAGTTGAAATCATTAATAGTAATAGTGGTAATAGTGAAAATGCTACGCTAAAAAAGCCAAGCTCGTTACTAGCTTTCCTTCAACGCGTCGTTAACCCAAATGTTGGCTGAGGGTTAGAATACGCGCCTACTGACTAGACAAAAGTGTAACCCCAAGTGGGTCCACACGCGCAGAGCTGCCTATTCTTTTGGTACTGAATGGCAGTGTCACGTGACTATTGCATTTTGGCACCATCTGGCCAACCACGATGGCCATGGCGGCCACCTGCCAAATTCAAGCGTTAAATCTTCAACCAATGCGCACCTGATCGCATCACAAGCTAGACGGAACGCAATCACATTTGCTATTTCGGCAGTGTAGGCTTGAATATGTTAAATGACTTGGATTGAGGGGAAAACGTTGCTGGATGGCATTGCGGGACATCTTTTAGTCTCTATATATACAGCCGATTAAATTCACGTGCCAAATATCAGAGAAAGAAAGACCAAGTCGGCCAACAAGAAAGATCCTCTGCCTCATGCTTTACATACAACTAATTATGTGTGTACAGATGCATCATAAAAAGAAATCCAGCTATTGTTTAGGTGTTCCCATGACATGTGTTCTTTCTGCATATAGCTTTCTTCAACCTTCCTTTTTTCCTCCCCTTCTGGTTTCCACTGTTTCTGCCTCTTGACCGCAAAACCAAGCTCTCCCTCTACATAGTACAGATATATCAAGTCCTCGCATAACGTCATCAGACAAGCCCTGTTTAATCGATCCAACCAGCCCGCTTTGATTCAACGGTGTTGATTTTGCCTAGGACCAGGTTCCATCGTTGCCATCTTAGGACGATTTACAGCGGCTTTCTTTCCTGCTTGCTGAGATCTTTGTTGTGATCATATTCGAATCTGACTCGCAATCGTCTCCAGGTCTCCCATTGTCTTTTTCATTGTACAGTCTTGTAAGTCATCATGTAACATCTTCTGATAGCTTGCTACACGCCTAACTAACGCAAGTACTAGCAGGGGCTCTTCTTTCTCTTTAGATCCTAGCAGCCTAAAAAGCACCTGAGCTCTCTTTTGTATAGTCCGTGTCTTGTATACGCAGCAAACTCTCAACCACACAGACAAATACAACTTTAGACACAGGTCTAAGCATGCATTCCGACGACGGTGTCCCGGCTACGGCCAACACCCCACGAGAAAACTCCGCAAGCTCTACCACGATCGACACGGGAATCGATACCCCCGCTGAATCTACCAGGCACGATGTCGCTACCGACCCTCTAAACTCGCCTATACTCGAGCCCCGGGGCAGCGGCAGCCCCAAACGACACCGCCTCTCACGCAACTCATCCTTTTCCACCGGTAGTTCCTACCAAGACGACTGGGAAGGTTTCCCTCCACTCGACCGCCTCACCGTCCTAGACATCCTAGACAACTTCGCGCTGCCGCAGCAGCTCGAGAAGATCCAACGTGGTATATCTGCGCAGACTGAAAAGGTCCGCCGGTCGCGCCAGGCGCTGAAGTCTCGTGGAAACCATGCCAAGGAACGAATGGTCGAAGAATGGCGCCGCAGAGTGCCGACGGCCGAGGAACAGCTCGATCGCTACCGCCAACGTATGCGCCTCAGCGTTGAGAAGCTGGGGAATAGATGGAACGATACCCGCGCCATCACTCTCCGCGAGAAGATCTCGTTCATTTGCGGTGTCATGAACATCTTCATCTGTGGCTATCTTCTCGGCGCTTTTCCGGAGTACTTCCATATCTGGTACACCGTTCAGCTGCTCTACTTCATGCCTATTCGCGGCTACACCTATCACAGACGTGGCTACCACTACTTCCTCGCCGACCTGTGCTATTTCGTCAACTTGCTTCTCATTATAAGTCTCTGGATATTCCCCAGTTCCAAACGCATGTTCACATCGGCCTATTGCCTAGCGTTTGGAAATAATGCCGTTGCTATTATAATGTGGCGCAACTCTCTCGTCTTCCATAGCTTTGACAAGGTTACTTCGCTGTTTATCCACATCATGCCATGTGCAACCCTCCACTCCATCGTACATCTGATCTCTCCCGAGTTACAGAAAGTGCGGTTCCCGGCAGTCTACGCTATCAACAATGCTCTGCCCGGCTCTCCTAATGATTACAACAACATTGCGTCTATGCTGGCTTGGAGTAGCATACCATATGCATTCTGGCAACTCGCGTACTACTTTTTCATCTCGATCCGTCGCCGTGAAAAGATCCGTGCCGGTCGTCCGACATCCTTCACCTGGCTTCGTCGTTCGTACGAAAAGGAGTGGATCGGTAAATTCGTTCTCCGCCAGCCCGAACATCTCCAAGAGCCCATGTATATGCTGATCCAATACACATATGCCGTGCTGACCATGCTGCCCTGCACAATCTGGTTTTCATACCAGACGGCTTCCATGCTCTTTTTGTCACTCGTGTTCACGTGGAGCGTCTATAATGGAGCTACCTACTACATTGACGTCTTCGGCACACGATTCCAAAAGGAACTTGAGGCTCTTAAAGCCGATGTGGCCAAATGGCAGCACTCTCCCGATCTAATGACGTCACCCGTTCTCGGCCCATCAGAGGGTGGCACATCTCAGCATCGCCAATCTATCGTATCTACTACCGATACACCACTTGTCGAAGCTTTGGATACTGTCAAAACTGGGGAATCCGCAGCTTCTGCTTCTGCTATGGCGAATAATGGAGTTATATCTGATAAGAATCTCGCAACGGAAGATATCCCGCCTATGTCTGTTGGAGCTAATAACTTGGATACTATGTCGACAGGTGTCGATAGTGCTGTCGGCGGCCTACAGCGACGTAATACGGAAGGGTTGTGATTTTGTTTCGGTTATAATTGGTATGCTTGTAATGAGGATTATGTTGAGACGAGATAGCTTCTCTATCCATTCTTTTTTTGTGCTTTTTGTTTTCTAATTGTCTTTTTTGGGGGGTTTAAAGGTTTTATAGCTTCATGTGTTATTACATAGTTTTGCTTGTTTCTTGCGATTATTAGATGATATAAGTCGGTATAAGTTCACACAAGGATGAAATAAGATGGATGTAATACTATAATATATATTCTTCCTTGAATAAGTCATCTTTCTATCCAACAAGTCTCGCTAATTGTTGTACCAGTTGTATATTACGTCCTTTTTCTTGGCTATGATTTTTATGTCTTCAAATTAGACGCTTAATCTTTGTGATGACATTTCTTATTAGAGAGTTCTAAGTGTAGTTAAGATGAACAATGAGACAAATAAAGCCCGTCCCTTTCTTACACTTCTTTCGTTTCCATCATTACTACCAACATTTCATTTCTCTCACATGTTATAGAAACAGAAAAAAAAGATTGGGAAAAGGGTATCAAAACCCATAAAAACACCTTTCTAGATCTAAATAATAAAAAACCCAAACATTCCTTAGTTTTTTTTATCAAAAAAGATTAGAAAAATTGAAAAAGAAGGCCCCTTACACTGAAATGAAGGTAGCCTATGATAAGTTAAACTGCACTTTAGTGGTAGAATTTTTTTTGCCAATGAAAAAAAAACACCAACTTTGCTTTCCGTCTGACGCCAACTCCAGATTGGATTTGAAAAAAAAAAATTAGAAAAACGATACCAATGATGAAGGAAACATGAAAACCCAAAACTTTCAGCAAAAAACCAAATCCAACTAATAGTCAAAACCCAAACCCCCAAATAAATAAATTAGAATGAACAGAAAAGCAAGGTGTCATCATCATGGTTAAAGGAAGAAGAAAAGGCAAAAGGAAAAAAAAGATAGAAAGTTACCGAATCACGGCCCAGTCGGATAATCTTCCACTACTTTCTCCATCGTCCTTGGTTCCTGGTCTTCTTCCAAATATTGACCAGAAGCGAAGCGTCTCATCGCCAGCTCCAGTGACTACGACACGGCCATCTGGGCTCATCGCCAGATATAGCACTCTATATGTATGGCCTGTAAGACTAGCAACCTGTGTCATGGACGGGTATTTCCATACAACGATCTGGTTCTGACTGTAACCATGCGTCGACACGATTTCGTTAGAGTTCTTCGACCAGGCAATATTACAGACCTGGCTGCCGGTGTCGATCTCGTTAACAATAGAGCCCTGCATAGTGTCGTGGAAGATGATGCGGCGGTCTGCTGTTCCGCCACCCGACGCCAACAGTCCACGTTGATGGGGAGACCATGAGATGGCCTTTACGGCGGCTGTATGGTCGGCAAACTTGAACAGTGGCGTGTCAGACAGCTTGTCCCACACCATGAGTTTGTTGTCGTTGCCGCCGCTGGCAAGTTGGCCATCTTCACAGTTCCATTTCAATCCACAGACCTCCTGTTTGTGTCCAACTAGCTTCTTAAGCCATTGATCTGGAGCACGTACATCTCGATGATAAATCAAACGATCGCGAGAACCGGAAGAAAGAATGTGAGTATTCCATGCCAACGACCCAACACGGGCAGTATGGCCAGTCATGGTGCGTAATCGTCTTGTTTTTTCTGCATCCCAAATCTGTACCAAGCCTTTGCCAGTACCAATGGCAATATGTGTGCCTTTTTGTATCCATGATACGCTAGTGACTGTGTCATCATCCAAGGTGCATAGCTTATTGACTCTGCTGGTTTGGGCGTTCCATAGATACACACTGGAGCCTAGACCGACTCCAAGAACATTCGCGCTACCCCAATCGACAAGATTGAGATAGAAATCGTCGGCAAGCTCTGGTGCATCTAGGACTTTATAAGGAACTTTGCTGACGGCACGCGGTTGACGCCTTGGGCTTAGGAGCATCTGCTGGCTTCCTAAACGGACTGGCGACAAGCTGTAGATTTCAGATCGCGTGTCTAGGTTGGGCGCATGTCTGCCCTGTGGTGTTTTGGATGGTGTTGGGTGACCGCCGACGCTGTGATGAGCGGGTGAAACGTATGAAAAGAGGTTTTTATGAGGTGTTGAAGGAGACATGCTACTTCCCATGCCTCCGCTAGATGGGGCAGGGGGTGTATGTGACCGCGCATGAGAACCACGGGTAGTCAGGTCTTGGGGCACAGTGCCTTCGAAAAGTTCTGCGCGTAATAGTTTAGAAAACGCACGATTGGCTTCCTCGGCTGGAAGTGCATAGAATGGTTAACGTCAGACATTTTAGTATAGAGGTGGGGGAGCTTACTCTTTTGAAAATCGAGCTCGCCGTGCGGTGTGCGCTTCTTTAGGCGTGGTGGGGTAGCCGGGGAGCCCTCTTCATGTAGCAAGCTGAAGCTCGCCTGGAGATCCTGACCAGAGCGAGTTGGAATGAAACTACAGATAGACAAGTAGCCAGGTTAGTACATGTAGGATATGGGTTGAGTAGTAGAATGAAGCTGCATACCGATCACCATTGATCCTTTGTCGTTTCCGATGGGGACTGTTGCCAGCAGTTGGAGTGATGCTATCGCGGGCCTTGCGCTGGACCTCTCGTACTAACGCGTGGTCAATGGCTTCGATATCGATGTGAGAGGGTCGAATAGAGCCAGTGCTCGCTCGGTTGCCGCTTCCCCGCATGTGACGAGAAGTCATTTCAGATATTGGGTTCTTGCGTAGGTCTGATCGAGAGCGATCACGGTTGTGTGAAATGGGCGGGGCTGCGATTTTTGGGCCAGGAAGTGGTGACATGGGCACGATATGAGTAGAGGGGTTTCGTGAGTGGCCGTCTCTAGGCGTCGGAGCGGCGGCAGCACCAGAAGCTACAGGCCTCTTAGACGAGGAGGGCCCGAGCCCGGTGCCGGATATTTGATCCGGAAGATTCGACATTCTCTAGTAACGCAGCCAGCTATTCGCGTGTAGGGTTTTCTGGTGGAAGAAGTGTGTTCGTGTGTGGCACGGCAGTGATCGAATAACGGATTTGAGAGGGCTGAGAGCTTGTCGTTGACGTCCGTGATTGTTAGGTGCAGGGGTTCAATCGCAAAAGACCTGACAAAAGGTTGCTGCGTTGTCTCTCGCCCACGCTCTCTTGAGCTCGACGGACAGGACAGAATAGGCCGCAATAGCAACGGCAGCACAACAGACGTAGTCGATAGGGACTGTGGGTGTATTTTATGGCAAGAAAAGAGTTGCGACTCCCGGGATGCGCTATCCCCTACGGTCGGTAAACAAACAGGCTAGGCGATACACGTTGAGAACGGCCAATTGAGACAGCTCCAGGTCGAAATGAGGAGATGCGCTAAAGCAACGGGCTGATGCACAGAGGCAGGTCGATGATGAAGCTGTAGAAGACGGAAGAAAAAGAGGATCGCGGCCAGGCGAAAAATACGAAAAATTAGAGTACAGGCAGAAGATGACTGGGGCAACTGGTCCCGATTGCGTTGTCGATGTTGTTGTTATTGTTGTTGTGGTGGTGGTAGAACAGAAGGTAAAGATGCTGCAAAACAAATGCTGGGATGGGATCGCGGGTCGCTATGAGACAGGTTGATCGCTGTCGGGTTGAGGAAAGGCAGAAAAAAAATATATAAATATAGATATAGTTATAAAAAATACCACAGGATAAGGCGCCGGTCAGATGAAGGCGAAGATGAAAAAAAATGAAAAATGAAGTCAATGATGAAGTAATGGCACAGGAGAGGAAGCAAAGGTCAATTGTTTGTAGAGATGGCGATGAAGGCGGCTAGGCGGGAAGAAAAAAAGGGAAAGGGAAGATCGTTAGAGTCGTGAAGAAGAATCAGCAAGTCATGGGAATCAGCGGGCGATATGATTTTTGGCGTCAGAAGAAGAGAACTAGAAAGGCCTATTTAGTTGGCCACCAAATGAGAAGAAATCGATTCCTGGCTGCAAAAAGAGGCGCTACAGGAGGTGGGCTTTGTTGTTGCTAGGCGGAGAAGGAGGAAAACAAGAGTTGAATTATCAAAAAATAAATTAGTTGGCTGGGCTGGGGGACGTTCAGAAGCAGAAAAGAAACACAAGCCTAGACAAAGAAACAAAGAAGCTGTAATAACAACAAGCTAGTGCTACCCGTGGCCGTTGTAGGGAGAACCTAAAGAGCGCTGTAGCGGTAGCAACGCCTGTAATAGCAAGTGGTAGCAGCATACTAAAATTTCACTAAAACAGCTGGCATTCTAGCATTCTAGCATTACAGGCCTCTGCTCTAAAGATCTCATAACTACAAAGAACAAGAACCAAGCTAACAAAGTCAAAATCTCACGATGTTTACTACAGCTACTACCATTTTCTTTATCTCCTTGGTTCTTTGTTGATGACGATGCGATGACATCGCTTCTCTATCGTTTCAGTCTTCTCGTCTCCCCCAGTCCAAACCAGCTTCTTCTTTGTTGTTGTTGTTGTCATTGTTGCAGCTCGGCTACTCTAAACGACCTGAGTTTTTTGTCTCTACATTCTTCTTCGAAGTGAAAAAGAAATAAAGAAACAACGGTAGAACGGTAGAATCTGCCCAATTTGCAGCCCAGCCGAGAAGAGAAATAGAGACAAAAGAAAACAGACAAAGTGATAGAATACACGTAAATCGCTACATGCAGAACTGCAGGCGAATTATGGACGAATGCGCGCCTCTCTATAACTATTTAGTACAACTATTTAGTATAACCAACACGCAGCTTCGTACCTGATACCCGCTGGAATGCGTAGTGACCCCCGCCAAGCCAGGTTACTAGTACAAGATAGCCAAATCAACAACAGTTGCACGGCTCTAGACAGGGATGCCTGTTTTTTTTTTCTTGTTGTTGTTGTAGGCGCTGTTTACTTCTATTGCAATAGTTGAACCTTATCTGTATGACCAGATAAATCAGGAACTAGGAACTAACACTAGTAAGACAACTCAAAGTGTTCGCCACCGCGTTGTTTTTGTTATTGTTGCAGAAACACTTTGGCTCCCTTCCCGCCAACGTTGCACTCATACAACCCAAAACAAGCACGATCACAAAAATAGGACACAATGATTGAGCGAAAACAACAAAAGAATATCTGATCTATGTAATGTAGCCGTAATAGCACAAGATATCAAGTACATACATCTTGGCTAATTATATATCTAGTGGCTAGGAATGAATCGACAGGAAGGCTTCGTGGCTGGAAGCGGCCCTGCATTTAAAGAAACGGGTTGCACACAACATGACACATAAATGTAGCCATTAGTACATGTATTCAATGTATACAGAATACTACTTGCCTACTAACATCCGTCTTCATGATGGCTGGGATTCCCCTCATGCCAGACTTATGGATAGGGAGGGGGTGGCCTGTTGGAGCTATGGTAGACAGACGCTAGTACAACTACAACGACGTACAACTGATTGATATTTAAACGTCAGCATAAGATATATCTCTTTCTTTATAATTTTTGATATTTCTGCCAAATGCAATGTGTCCCTTATACCCAAGGGAGACATATACACATATTAAACCCTTATTGCGTATTCTTCTAATGGCAGTTCCTCTTCAAAATATTCCCAGTCAATGCCATCTCAATCAAGCAAGTGCTCAGCCTTCACTTTATCTTCTCTTATATAGCGAACCAACTTTTGTTGATACTCATCTCTCTTCTCTTTCTAATATAAGATGACATGCCGTGCTCTGATAGGGCAAATATTCTATGATAAACGGACGAGCTGGGCATTTTGACAACACATACCTACATTATCTGTCAGTAATCGAAATCTGCCATGTCTGCAGAAAACAAAACAAAAAGTAGCTCTCTTTGTTTTTTTTCTAGACGCCATGTAACATCTGGCCTCTGTTCTCTATTTCTCTATTGTTTTTCTTTTTCTTTTTGAGGTCTCGTGTTGTCATCCAAACAACAGTTCCATAGGCTCTATAGGATCTAATTTCCTATTAAACAATGGGATTTTGTTCTTACTGTTTATTATTTGTTCCACTCGCTATTAAATCTTGCTTGACAGATCTAAACATCCGCCAACTAAATACAACTAATACTTTAAGCTAATTATTATCCACTCACAAAACAAAAAGATTTAAAACATTGATTAGTTGCAATCATCGCCAACCTTCCCACCCCCATAATTTGACAGGCAACCCACCAGGCGGAAATTGCTTAACGAACAGCAACAACAGCAATAACAAAACCTTCGAAGAAGCTTGCATGCTTAACATTGAGACCACGTGATCAAAACAGCTGTAGAGTCGTTCTTGACCTATAGAATCCGCAATGGTTATATTACGTCTACAACCACATTTGGCTATATGTTCCCCATTCTAACCCAATTAAACTCTAGTATACTCACTTACTGCCAACCCCTATATAATTCTGTCCAAAACATCATTTACGAGTTATACATACGCACCACCTTCACGGTTCGTACTTGCTACAAACTAGATCCAAGATTCATGTGCTTCATGTGCCGTATATATATCAGATGTTAGCTGTCAAGTCTAGCCAGCAAAGCATATATAAACTTTCAAAACACGGCCACGTAGGAAATATTATGTCCATTTTTGTTTTCTCCTAAGGTCTCTATAAGTCAACTTTAGAGTTTAAATCTCTCTCCTATGAAAAAAAAAAGAAAAAGAAAAAGAAAAAGCTGGTTTATAGACATGGATTTTAGCACATCGGGGAATAGTCACATAGATTGAAGGATGGTAAAGACAAGAAAAAACAAAAGTTATCAAAGACGGATAAGAGGGGGAAGATAAAGGATATACAATAAACAAAAACTCAAAAGGGGATATCCGATGTTACGCTAATACACATAAAAACCAATAAGAACGAACAGAAGAAGAAATAAACAAGAAACACAATAAGAGAAGATATTACCGGATTTGTAGTGGCCCAATAACTCACAAATATAAAAAATATAAAAAGTAAGAAAGATAGTAATAAAAAAAAAGCAAAAAACGGCCGACAATAAATGATTATGAAATGTGATCTTGCAATCACGTATAGGAATAACAAAAAAGACACCAACAGATTATGGCCAAGGAGATAAAAAAGCGCATGAATTCCTAGAAAGTAGGTCATTCTTCGTAGTTTCGGAACTATTAGCCCATCATAAGCTACGGTCCTTGCCATGTTCCGATTTAGGTTACTTTCAAAACCCTTCGGAATTACTAGCGTCTACTGTTTCGTTCATGACCATATGCAACTATAACTCATAGTAGCAAATAAGTAAGCGTGTAAACATTTGGAACCCGATATTCCAGTATGTGTTACTAGTAGAACAATGTACTAGGGTCAACCCACAACTATATTCAACGTCATAAGCAAACCATCTCTTTCTCAGACTGGCAAAAAAACTGTACACCCATATCGCCCAGTACTTACTTAGGCAGATTCGGCCTGTGCAAGCAGCCGCGCTCTCCAGTCATTGCAGACCTTTTCGAATCCGCCGACAACTTCTCCACAGACAGCAGCACACTCTCGGTTTTGTAGCCTCTCGCCCCAGTTACCGCGAGCCAGCCATCTCTCACCTTCTTCTCGCAACTCGTCCTCGTGCTTCATCTCCGCTACTAGCTCCCTGGTGCTCTTGAGGCGTCTGGTCGCGGTAGTCGTTGTTTGGCGAGACATGTGTAGAGTATCCGTGAGATAGTTGAGTGTTTGTACTAGGTCGCTAGACATGGTGTGAAGGGCTGTTATGGCGCCTAATGCTTGTGTTGATGGTCTCGGCATCGATTCGGACAGACTGACAAGAAGAGGAACCATATCCTCGATTGTTTCTGGGTCGGGCGGAGGTGCCAGAGGTGATAGTAGTGGGAAGGTGAGGTTGTGCAACTGTCTCGTCTGATGGGAAACGTGGGTTGTCAATGCTGAGTGGGCCGTAATAAGTCTATTTGAATATGGTAAAGGGTTAGTCATCTCACATTAAAAATTAAAAATGCAAACATAGCATCTGCATATGTCACTCACCTAGTAGCACCTCCTTCGACGCCGGCTTGTGAGCCAAGGTCCTTCAAGCTCTCGGTTACTCTAGCGAACACTCCGTCTGCTGGGCCACCCGTATTCTCAGTTCCCCGTCGCGCTAATGACTCAACAGCATCGATTTTGTTGACCAAGCTCACAGGCATAATTCCAGGTGTCTCAAAATCGGAATCAGACCCGTACTCACTGCCATCATACTCGCTACCTGCCCGTCGATGTCCTTTTTTGTGAGGTGAAGGTAGGTTGAGCATTGAACTCTTCTGTCTGGTGTCTTGGCCGTCGTTGGCTAGGCTTCCAGGGTCACTAGAAGTCTGCTGTGTCCGGTCACCACCGTCATCAACATCGATATCAACCTGGGGTGCACCATCCTCATCCTCGTAGTATTCATCGCCAGAGTCGTCAAACGCATCAGCAAGCTCATCAGCTAGATTTCCGAGACCGGAGCCACCACTCATTCCATTTCCACCGATATCACCAATATCAAATGAATCCTGCTGGTTGAGTCCAAAGCTACCGCGGTTTGGCGTAGCGGGGTCTTGTATCAAAGAGTGGCGGTTGTGTGAAGGAGACGCAAAGGGGCTGCCTTGGGTGACGGAGGCATGCCGAGAGTGTATCGGTGTTTGTGGCATTGTTGATGTAATATGCGTTGAAGTTGAAATTTCAAGCTATTATATATAAGCTTCACTGACTGATGATGTCAATGTATGCAGAGAACCGAAGGGGCGCGGCAAAGGACGAGCGCGGCGACGAGGGGTCGAGGGGTCGAGAGCAAAATTGCGAGATCAAAAGAGGCAATTAGCAGGCGTCTGTGTTATTTTTCTTTTCGTTCCGGCAATGTTTGCTAGTAAGATGGATGGTAGAGACGCAGGTTCAAGGTTCGGAAAGCTGCGGCGACGGCAGTTTGCAAGATAAGTGAGTGGGTGGGAAAAAAAAAAAGCCCACAGCAGTAAAACAAAAATGAGGCTTCCAGTGATCGATGGGGTGCGCAAAGAGATAGGCAAACGTCCAGGACTCGACAAAGCAGACGACGATAGGGCAATGTATATACTAGGCGTGATGCAGTAAAAGCCAGAGAGGAGCCGACAGATGAAGCTTTTTTTCAAAGACGTTGAGGGCGGTGTCTTCAGGAGAGTTGTGTTCGTAGTTGGTTTATGGAGTGATACATATGTTAAGTATATTGGCGGCTGGTGAACAGGCTATCAAATCGACATTATAAAGAAAGCCTGTTGCTTGATTAACTAGACTAGGGGTGGGAAGTAAGGAAACCAACAGTACTATGTATGAGCATGTAAACAGAGCGGTCGGGAATGGGCCCAATCTACTAATCATGCTACAAATGCTACCTGGAAGCAGACAAAAAAAACAAAATGACAAGGGGTTACGCCCAATGCTTCGGGTCAGGTTCAAGCTTTGCTCTTTTGTTGATGATTGATAATTTCAGCCTTCTCGCAACTTCCACATTCAACAAAAACTAGACACGTGAGACTGCAAACAGGATAGCTTCTATTTTTATTGTTGTTGACAACAACATGTCCTCAGAAATGCAGCGTTTGGTTGAGCTGCAGCCAGCAGGGTCATGAGCAGACAATATGTAGCCCAAAGAAACCTACATCATAAGGAATAAACAATTTGTATTACATGTGCTGCTTTCATTTTTTGCTCGTCTAAGGCCAGAGTTGCAAATGATTGATACCCTACCAGTAATGTGATACCTAGCATGATACTGACAAGACCATAGATGCCAGGGTAGAAACATGATTAATTATAGCAGACACAATGCAATGCACCCAAACCGCCTTGAAGCTCTTTTGGCACGGTAAAATCGATATGAAAGGTCAATTGCCAGGCCTATATGAATGTTACTGACGTAACAAGATCGCTGGCCAGCATCGCACGACCCACACAAGAAGTATTTTGTATGTATGTAACATTTATATGTACTTAGTATATGTACTCAGTACCTATAGTACCCACTAAAACAACCCAAAACTAGATGTCTACGATACTAGCCCCTCTCCCAGTGGATTTTTTTTAATTCATTCATCTTATGGATCTAATAAGTATCTGTTGTACTTTTATACATTAGTTGTATGTACGAATAGTTTGACTTTGTTTTTACCACCTAACCTACTATGCACAACTAGCTTGGCTCTGTTTTGGTAAATAAAATCTAAAGTCAATCAGCTATAACCACAGCCTCTATCCAACTCTCATACCGGCATATATCAAACCATCCATAGTCATACCTCCTCAGTCATGGCTACCTTTCGCCGCTTCAAGCCAGACGATCTAAACAAGTTCTCAAAATGCAATTTAGATCCGCTAACAGAGACATATGAGATTGGCTTTTATCTTCAGTACCATGCGACATGGCCTGCCATGTTCCAGGTTTGTGAAGATACCGACGGCAACATAATCGGCTACAGTACGTCAGTCACGTCACTCAACCTTTCCATCATAACAATTCATATGTTATTGCACCTTCTCTCGCCTGAAAAACGCTACGGTTCCTGCTTCTGCTACATGCCTTATCTCATGACTGATATGTGGCTTCATGCTAGTGAGTGCTGTTATTAATGTTAGGGCAGCTGTCACTAACCCAACCATCTCTACATCTATTAGTCATGGGCAAGGTGGAAGAGTCACCTAATGCAATGAAAAATACTGAGCACTATCTCCCCTGGCATGGACACATCACTGCACTGACAGTTGCTCCCTCAGCTCGGAGACTAGGCATCGGCAAGATCCTGACTGACCAGCTTGAGCGGGCAGCTGATGACAATGACTCCTGGTTTGTTGATCTTTTCGTAAGGGAAAGCAACGAACGCGCCATCGCCTTTTATGAGAGCTTAGGCTACAGCATCTATCGCACGATCGCGGACTACTATGGCGACCATTCGACTGACCCCACCGCTACAAGTGAAGATGCGTACGATATGCGCAAGCCCATGAAGCGTGATATCAACAAAGAACACATCCGTGAAAATGGCGCAAGCTTCATCGTACAGCCAGAAAACGTGTGGTGATACCACTTCGTTTGCTTATGCTATAATATATTGTATCAATGTGTAAGATAAGGTCAAAAGCAAGGCTAAAACTTGATGCTATAATTTAAAAGATGTCTCCCAATCCAATTCGAACACTATCTTATCGTCCTCCTAGCCATAACGTCTCACCGAAGACTATCATGACTAATAACATGTATAATCCATACCATTAGTATATCGACAAAGCTCATAGACAGCATGTTTTATGTTCGACAACCCCTACTATTTTCTGCACTTATATGCAAGGCAAATAATCACAAGAAGTGTCTATTACTCATTAACATGATTGTGTTTTTTTAGAGACTGACCGACATCTTGAATAAGATTCGGTGAGGTTTAGGGCTGACTTTGTGTCTAATTCCTGTTCTTCACCATCAATTTCTTTTATATGCTTGTTGATGTTATTGACAGGATGTCATCATGTTCTTGTTTTTTACTGACCTCAAGACTTTTGTCTAATTCTTTGATTATAAGGGTCTAAACCCTCTCACACATGGCTCCACTTTTCCGCTAAGCTTTTTTTTACATCAAATGAAAAGTAGAGACCCCCAAGTCGATTGTTTGACCAGGCTAACAAGATTTTCCCCCTGATTGAGCAGGCCTTCCTAATTGTATTGAGTTTGCCTTTTTTTCTTTGTCAGCCCGCCCTGTTGATATACGCCTGAGCTGTAGTTTCCGCTTTGGATTTGCTGCTTAGCAAACCGCTGCTACTACTATTTTCAACGCGGACCGGCGGCACTTTGTTTCTGACCTTTTTTGCCCATAACATCTCCAATTCTCTCCTTAGACAGATACCATAAATTGTCTGAATCTATCCATTCTTTTCATCGATTCCGTGTCGATTTATCAAGAGGCATCGCTCCTTTTGTTTCTGCAAACAATCGCGTCAATCGCAGGCGACATTTGTCTTTAATTCCGCGACGCCCTGATTCTATTTATTTTTTTCCGTCCATTCTGGATTTTCGCATCGTCAACAGACTGTCAACACATCCTTCCATCTAACCACACATACACATTCGCAACCATGGCCACTACCGCAATGGATTACGAGGCTACCGGTTCTTACGAGGGTATTATTTAATCCATACACCATCACTTTTTGCACCTGCTCTCTGGCAGCACATCACCTCCACCTTTACCGGAATGAACAGCACCAAACAAACCTCAGCCTGCCATCCACACCCAATCTATGTATCGTCAATCCGTACTGACGCGTCGTTCCTGATCACTTTCTAGATGAAAACCCTCGCTACGAAAACGACCGCCGTAGTGCTTCTCCTCGCCCCAACCGGGACGACGGTGAGAATGACCGTCGTCGTCCATCGCCTAGTGCACCCAGCAAGTATGATATCACTACACACGGCTTGCCGTCGATGGCCAAACTCTATATACTAATATCGTTTCCTTCTTTCAGCGGTGGTAGCAAGGATGATTCGCGCGACGATGATGGTGCTGTAAACCCAGGATCAAACCTGTTTGTTACTGGAATCCACCCCAAGCTTCTCGAGACCGAGATCACCCAAATGTTCGAGAAGTACGGCGAAGTCGAAAAATGCCAAATCATGCGTGATCCCCATACCAAGGAGTCACGTGGGTTTGGATTCGTGAAGATGATGACCTCAGAAGGTGCCGATGCTGCCAAGGAAGCCCTCCAGGGCGAGCAGTTTGAGGGACGCACTCTTAGCATCGAGAAGGCTCGCCGCGCGCGCCCTCGCACACCGACCCCGGGCAAGTACTTCGGCCCTCCTAAGCGTGGTAAGTTCATATCTTATATTTCTACCTAAAAGCTAGTAGCCAACTAACACACGCATAATAGAGCCCCGTGGTCGTTTCAACGATCGTGGCGACGATCGTCGCCGTGGCGGCGGTGGTGGTGGCGGCTATGGAGGCTACCGTGACGATCCTTACCGTTACCGTGGTGGCGGCGGCGGCGGTGGCGGCGGTGGTGGTGGCGGCGGCCCTCCTGGTGGTTATGAACGTGGATACCGCGAGGACCGTGGCTATGACCGTGGCTACCGGGAAGATCGTGGTGGATATGACCGTGGCTACCGTGACGATCGCGGTGGCTACGACCGTCGCGGTGGCGGTAGAGATGACAACTACGCTGGTGGCGGCGACCGCTTTGATAGATACGGCCGCGACGACCGCCCTCGCTACAACTCACGTGGAGGCGATGATCGCCGCGGTGGTGGTGGTGGTGGTGGTGGTGGCGGTGAAGATCGCCGTGGTGGATATGACCGTGATCGTTACGATCGTTCAGCTGACCGCGAGGCCCCTCGTCGGGATCCCCCTCCTCCCAGCTACAACGAAGGCCCTCGAGTTGAGTAAGTAGTTGATACGAATCTCAACAATCATCGGCGTGCAAGTTACAAGAGACTAATCACTGGGGTTTAACGCGGTACAGACGCTAGTAGACATCAGTTGAAAGGCCTTTGCTGCTATCGACAAGTCTAGTCCTACACCCAATTATCTCTCACCATGCACAATTTTTCGAGACATCACAATCACTACATATATTCCCGCGCATCTCATTCGGCTTTATTATTATTTTTTGCGCAAATTTTATCCTTTTTATGTCGTTCAAGATATATCGACTCTAATTTCCGGTTATCGTATTTTACGGCGGTCCCGACCAAAACTGATGTTTCCCTTGGCGAATGGTAAAACAAAAAACTTCTACGAACATCAACATCTTGCTTCTCACATCGTGCTCTTCAACTTCGCTTCACTACTGGACAACAACTTTTTATTACAAATTTCTCTTGTTATTTCTTTTCTATCATGTTTTAGTATCCATGGCAACCTTTTTTTCATTATCTTTTTCTCAAGCTCTTTATTCAAACTTTCGCTACCGCCACCATCACTATCGCTTAGCAGCCAGCCATCGACATGAATTAAAGTTTGTTTAATTTTGGGTACTAACTGCACTATTTCTAGTACGGCAATCATGCAGCGTGCTCACTTTCATCAAAAACAGAATTCGATATCACGTTGACTTATGGTTGTTCCAATTTATATGCTTATTTTCAGTCTCTATCACAGAAGATACTTTCAACTATCATTTCAGAGTACATACGGCTAGCTTTTTTTTTGTCTCCGACATCTATGCAATTTCAATAATCGACAGGAGCAACTAATCAACTTGAATCAAACTGCGTTGATTGATTCATCCGATGTCGATCATTCATGCTATACGCCCACAAGTCTGAAAAGTCTCACCCTTTAATACTTTTTTTTCTCCTATTTGTCACCTTACGTCTTACTATTATTTGATCGCTTCTTTGAATGAATTTCGCCTTAATCCGCCTACACATCCCATAAAAAAAGAAGAGGATGAATCTGGACTCACCTTGTCTTGTTCGCCATATTAAATATCTGCACCTGTAAACGACCTTTCCAACACGCCATCACATTAATTCACAAATTACAATGCAACAAACACGGCGTCGTTTAACGACGATTAAAGAAGTAATCGTTACGCTGGGTTTAACCCAAGAAACTGACTAATCATGACGCAAAAAGAAACTATAGGTAGGCCGGTTGCTTATGTAAACATGGCAGAATCATGTTAAACGATAAAAAGGGAAGAAAGAAGGCTTTTCAGCCTAGTATTACTTTTGATTGGTCTATCATTAATGTTAGAGTTGTGGACACAAAGTACTTTTGACGCAAGTAACGCAAAGTACAGGAAGTATCTTTCTTCCATATACCATGTCGTCTCACATACTATGAAATTATTGAAGTAAGGAAAAGAAAAGCCAAAATATAAGGCATCTTAGTATTTACTTTAGATTCCCGTCATCTATATAGGTTACAACTAAACGAAAAAAAAGGTAATAAATCATAAATACATACCGATATTGTATCAAAAAGTCACTATTCATCATATCGTGAGAAGGTTCATTATACCCAAGCATATGTACTCATGGTCATTTAAGTTTATCAATCAATACCCTTTTACCGTGTTCTTTTTTTCCAAGGGCTCATAACTACAAGCGATTTCTCAACTTGGCGGTGGTGGAAGTGATACGCAAGTTTCAAATCTATGCGATAACCGATATCATGATATTACAATTACAAAATGATAACAACATTTCTTAGTAGTTATGCGCCAATGATGTCCAAATAGACACCCATGCAAGCAAGTTATATGGCGCCTATATTGTTGCCCTGACTGGTTGTTTTTTTGTGCCTATCCATATTTTTGTCTAAGTAGGGACAAAGACAAAAAAACAATATACCAGCCCCTCTGTTTACCAACATTGTGTTCTAGATTGATTGTCGTACATTAAATTAACCCTAGCGTACCCTACTTTATATTTTGTGTCACGACGTACGCAAAAAAGACCTCGGTGGGTTTATTAATAGTAATTATATCTCTGAAAAACCTAGCATAAACCACCAGCCGAATACTAACAGCTTTGAACACTTCGCCTCATATCATCTAAGCGACGAAGAAGAATGATTCCCCCGAAGAAACAACGATGCACAAGCTATCGTTGGAGAACTTGCTTCTTCTTGAGCCACTTCATTAAAAGGACTGAGTGTGCGTGACAGGCTAGTCGAGCTTGCATATCGCCGAAGCTTTGGGGTGCATGTGACACTACTTTCGACAGAATTCTTACAAGGACTAGTCGATTTTGGGCGAAGAATGGTGCTAGTACGACGACGAAGTTGAGGTGTGGTTGTACCAGAAGCTAAGTTAGATAAGGCGGGACTAGGAGCTCTGAGACTAAAGATGTCATTTTGGGAGCTGATGGGCCTTAGAGGAAGTCTGGTACTCTCTAGCATACGGGATGCGGTATCTGATCTGGGAGGAACTGGATGTCGGACTGGCGATGAAGGTTGATGCTTTTGCTTAGTGGGAGATGCTGGCATGCTTGGGTATGGTGTTCCACATCGGGTAATACTATAGGGAGTTTCGATATCTGACACGGTATCGCTAGACGTAACTAGACTTGCGATAGTGGGCATGACAGGAGCCGGTATCCGAGTTGGCGACTTCGTAGGCGATGGGCTCCTCGACGGACACAATGTAAAAGACGGACTGGTTGAGGGTGTAAGTGAACCAGTCGCTGCGTCTGTGTTTGGCACGATGTTCAACTGGCGAAGGCTAGTCCAGCTCCGGTAATGAAACCTGAAGGTCGCATAAGGCGATTCAATAGGGTCTAGTAGTAAATAGTCATAAAAAGTCGGGCTTGAAGTTTTTTCAAGAAGACCACCCGACGGGAAACTGACATTATATCGTGAATCAGTACCATAGACTAGATGATATATATACGTGCACTGAAAAGGAGCGAGCTTATGCCATGACTTACGATACGCCATAGTGTGTTTGACTCTTAAAGTCATCCAGTTGCGGCCTCTTCTTTCTCCGACCTTTCGATCGAAAGACCAAGACTTCTATCAGACCACCATCTTCAGCTGGCGCTAGCTTTTCATGAGGCGAAAGAAAGTAAAAGCCTCTAGCTTCAATACGACCACGACCTGGATTTGAAGAGGCAACAGGTCGAGCGCTACTACTACTGCTTTGGTTATTATTGTCTTTGCTACCACGCCAGAGATGGCCGGGCTGATAGAGACTACGGGCGACAGTTCCAGATGTGTGTTGGCTTGTATCGATACCCCAGCTGGTGATGAGTCGGCCGTTGAGAACGAGACGAAAGAAGACATGGGTAGTGTTGGGCAGTGGCTCTATAACATTATACTGAACCCAGAATTGGATACCTGTAACGCAGAGACAGCTGTTAGTGGACCGGAGATACCATGGTCGAAGTTCTGATACCGAGTAGGGCATAGGATGTGTGAGTCAGAGGCTGGCTTCACCTGGAATAGACGGAACGTATACTGCGATGGTAGGATTTATACGAGCACTGAGAGTAGTTCGGAGGCCAAGTGATATCCTTGATCTAGAGGTCTCCAAGGGGCGGGTCAGTTGGATAGATGAAGAGTCCGGATGTAAGAACTCAGGCAGTCTTTCATTATGGGTTTCAGCACCCAACGTGACCTCGAGTCCGCGGAATATAGGCATTGTGTATGCTATGGCACACAGCTGGAAATTGA
Source organism: Davidsoniella eucalypti (assembly GCA_004009845.1). Lineage (NCBI taxonomy): Eukaryota > Fungi > Ascomycota > Sordariomycetes > Microascales > Ceratocystidaceae > Davidsoniella > Davidsoniella eucalypti. The sequence continues at coordinate 63,554 of RMBW01000092.1, read as the reverse complement.
AAGTTGGATGATGGAGACAGATATAGAGCGTAACTATGCATGGGGTTTCTGGGAAGAAACTTGACAGACTTTTTTGCTGTTGGTATTGTCGAGAAAAAGTTTGCTTTGAAGCTTTGCAACAATCAATTCTTGAGATAGGCAGGCACTTTTTGAGACATACAACCGTAGGTTTCTCAGACGAACTGAATAATTAATCACATGACGTTTTTCCGCACGAGACACAAAAAAGAACGGACGGAGAAAAAAGAAATGGTTATATATACACTAACGACGGCGGCAAGGCCATGCCCGTCTCTATGGGCAAATCTGGGTGGTGCTTTCTTGTTGGTCTTCTGCTGAGCTGTGTTTGTCTGTATCGTTTGGGAGTGCCCATCTGTTTATGAATGTGATGCTCTGTGACTTGTCGACGTCATCTCTAGATATCTTGGAGATACCGTAGAGATAAAAATGAATGAATAGTCGGTACAACGCAGGGCGTGGCTGGAAGTGAGTGAGAAATGTAGTCCATCAGTCTAGTTCTTGCTTATCAGGCCCAGACTAGCCATCTGCTCCCGGGGTGGTGCTGAGTTTTTCGCACCGCCACCAGTCAGGTAGGCCTGCTTCATGGCTTGAACTCTGGCAATCTACCTTGTGTTAGCTAGCTGGTTTCTGGGGCATTATGCGATAGTTTGGAGACTCACTTCTTTCTTGTTGTGAAGGCACTCATAGTAGTCCTCTAGGACGGGCGAGCACTTCTTCTTGCCCTCCTTGTCCTCGGGCGAGGCATTGACAACATAACACGCCAGCACTTCTTGCCAGAAGGGAAAGCAGCGGCCAACACCTAGGATATAGCGAGAGTTAGCAAACGAGTGCCAGCAAGGCGGCGCCAATGGCTCGTCAAAGACGACGAGAGGATAGCGGGCAAAACATACCGCCGTTGAGTCCGTAGCCAGAGGACATTGCGAAATAAACAGCACAAGGGGGTCTTCAAAGACAATTCTAGGGTTCAAAGGCGATAAGCTAGGGCAAACGAGCTTCTTAGTCTGGATCTGGGATCGTTAGTGAGGATATTGAAGCTTCACCAACGCTTGCTCTAGCTGTACTCTAGCTGTAAATCGAATGTAAATTAGCGAGGCGTGGATTGGCTGGTTTCACTGGATACTGGGTGAGGAATAACGTTAACAGAACTGCGGGCGGGACAAGGCTGAGACTGTTAGTGCATAATTTGGCAGAGCTAGGCCAGGCTGTCAAGACAAGACTGTTAACTGTACAAAAGTGGACCAGCTGTGACAGGCCCCACCCGAGCTTGGAAGTTGCCTTTGGACGTCACCTTGGCTTTTGTTGTTGTTGCTGTTATTGTTTTTGCGGTTGAGTCTGGTGCTGTTATTTTTCTTAGAGCTTCAAAAGCAGCTGGACAATCTCTTCCCCCGGCCAATTTGATAAACGACAACTCTGCAAATAGGCATCGCTTATAACTACGGATTCCACATCCGAGAATCGGGCCTGTTTGTGGCCGCCCAACAACATCTTAACAAGGCGATTTTCCATACATTTTCCCTTTGATTATCAACTTCTGGCTTGCTTCTCTGTTTCTGCCGCCATGAGCATCGCCATCTCTAACGCCAAGCTGGTGCTTCTGGCTGTGCATTTTGCTACTGTGGCTAATATAGACAGTCTGGCCTGTCTGGTCGCCCGCCATTTTGCCGTGTTACGCAATGATCTTGTGCTACGCATTCTGTTAACCTTTCTACCGGAAACTGTGCCGCCTGCTCGCTATGTCCCGTTCTTGAAAGAGCTGGCTAGTGGCAGCTTCAGTGCTACGCATGAGGAAAGCTTGGACATGGCCTTTTTGGCACCGCTGTCGGAGGACGACGCCATCAAGAAGGTCCGGAGGCTGCATCTGCTGCCGCTAGCTTGGGATGCGCCGCCTGTCGACGTCAAGAACGACCAACTAGGTCTGTTTCTGCTGCGTAGGGCATATCGAATCGACGAAGAAGCCGGTCTTTTGACTGCGCTGCCAGACCTTCTGTCGCCCTTCTTCGCAGATTTTCCGCCATTGCGACTCTGGTTCACATCTGAGGTCTTGCCATTGATGCGGCGCAACTTTGAATACTACCCTCTCTCGCCAGTGTCCTTCACACTTACCCGGTTCCAAGCTCTCTCTGAGACAGACTGCATCGACTTCCTGCTATCACAAACAGGCGTCAGCCCCGAACATAGATCATTTGTGGGCCGTGATCTCCGAGGCCTTGTAGGCCCGTGGCTTCAAGGCAGCCGGCGCTGGGTTTGGTCCGACGAAGAGGGCTGCAATGTCTGCCCTGCCTTTGGGAGAGTATCGGAATGGTTAAACTCGCAGGCGACAAAGACCTGGCCAACAGCCCTGCAAGCCATCACACAATGGGAAGGTCCCCGAGATATCGATCTTGGAAGTTTCAAAGGCAGCGACTTTGATGAACAACGCTTAGAGGCGTTGCAAGACAAGTATCTCCAGGCCTGTATAGCATGTGCTTATCTCATTCCAGATGCCTCTGTTCAAGTTTTACAAGGTATCTACGGCATCATAAAAAAGGTATCAGAAAACCTCGGAATGCCAGCGCCAGCGTCTCTGGAAGAAGGAGCTTCAGATTCCCACATTCTCGGCGTATTCCAAGACCTTTCACTCATCGCCCCAAAGTCAGCCAGTTATATGCGCAATGAGCTTCTGTCACCCGCTAATCCAGTCACATCACCATCTCCAGCGTCAGTACAACTGCTTCAGATGCTTACCGTGAGCGCGTTCCTGCTAATACATCATGGGATCTTGCAAACTATCAAGGGAACTGGTGACATTGTTTTCTTTGCCGATCCTGCTAGCCAGAAATCCATAGCCACTCAATTTATCAGCGCAGTAACAAAGAGGACATCACACAACCAAGAAGCTGACTGGGTTCAAGCTCGAAATGAGATACTCTGGCTCAAGTCATGGGGTGTAGAAGACTCCGGAAAATCAATCGCAGTGCTCGGTGCTGTCGACCTTGAGTTCCTTGAGTCCGAGTTTCTCAAAGCCCTTTTACTCTCAACTTGTTAGTACTACATAATATATGGCCATTGGTTGAGTGATACTAACGTGTGAAAATAGCACACTACAGTCTTGCCACATCTCTATACGAACAAGCAACACTAAATCCTCTTTCTGCTCCTATACTAAAAGATATTGTTCTTTCTCAGGCCATGGCTGCCTATGACAATGCTACCAACCCTCACCGTATGCGAGGTGGGCTGAAGAGATGCGACGACATCATTCGTGCATTCCCAGCTACTTTGAGCAATAATACACTAGAAGTACACCGTATCGAGGCTTTGCTCAAGGCAACTCATGCTCTTAGCGAATACCGACTGGTTATCAAGCCGGGAGAGTCATTCACACCTGTCATGCTCCGCCTTCATCCCGACCCGATCTCTATCTTGGGCAAGGTTTTGGCGCAAAACCCAAAGTCGTACACGAGACTACAAGATTTCTTGGATATGGGATCTAATATGTTTTATGCTGGTATATGTCCGGGCAAAAAATCAAAGAGCAAGGCCAACTTTGATATTCCTGAAGATCTATCACTAGAAGACAAGGAAACTGCTCTTCAGGCGATTGAAAGTCGAGTATTATCACTCTGCGTCGAAGCTGCCTTGCGAGAAGACGACTTCGAGACAGCATACTCGTATGTTGTCAATAAAATAGCGTCGCCATCAACTTCCTCCAAAACATCGGCCCAAGCCAAGTCCGACTATGCTTGGAAAGCAGCCCTCCAAGCCGGAAAATACATACGAACCACTAAAACCGTCAGACCAACACATGTTGGAACTGCCAGCATTAACCCTGACATTAGACACCTCGAACAGCGAATCGAATGCTTTGCTACTGCTCTACGCATTGCCCCAGCATCTAAACTGCCCGAGATCCTACAAACCTTCCGGCGCTGCGAGGAGCAGCTTAGCGCAGCTCTAGCCGCTGAGGTTATCAAAGAAGCCGCCTGGGATGCTGCCGGTGATACTTCTACGCTACCCGGGTCGTTTGGGCCGCCGGCTTCCCATCTTGATATGCGCCGGACAGACTCGGTGCGGAGTAACCACTCCATTCGCTCAACCGGTGCTAACTCGGCCTCATCTTCAAGTGCTCGGCATGCTGGAACCGCATCAGGGGCAACTGGTCTGGACGGCGGCAAAGAGCCCGAAGAGTCTATGTCTCTCTTCGACCTATCACGTGCGACGGCACGCATGGCTACACGGAATCTCACAGCTCTTTCTAGTCTTACCGGCGGTGTCGGAAGCGCAGCTGGTAGCGGGTTGAATTCTCCAGTCACTGCGGCCTCTGTGTCGAGTGCTGATGGATTCGGTCCAGGCGAAACACGGGAGGATCACGGCCAAAGGACACGACGACGCGATCAGTTGCGTGATGCGGCTATGGGAACTTTAGTTTCTGGTGTTGGATGGTTGATTAATGCGCCAGGAACGCCATCCCAAAATCAACAGCGGCCACAATCTAGAGATGACTAAAGCGAATCGGTTGTTGATATCTGTACATATGCTGTCTTAATTTTGTTTGTTTCTTTTTTAATCGTTGTTTACTTTACGACATTGTTTTTTTTTTTTCATAAACAATAGATTTTAGCATTTTCCATTAATTAGACTTTATTTCTTTCCTTCTCATTCTTTCGATTTCATGATACTGAATTTCTTATGATAATTCTTTCACATAGAAGAAAAAAATTAACACAAACACATACATAGTAGATTATTCTCTCCCTTTGTGTATATTCGTTGTCTCTTCCACATGTCTCTGTCCCTATTATCTCCTTCCTCCTTCTCCCTCTCTTTACATGAATCTCTCATTATAGTGCTTCGGTCTTGTTTATGATGAAGGCTCAGTCCAGGCAAACTGTTCCTGTACTGGCCCACCAGCAGAATGGGTAAACGATAGACGTAAACGTAATCTCAAAGCCTAGATGTGACATGTCAGTTATAGTCCTTAGTCATGATACAGATGAAGAGTAGTAAATAGAGTACTTACGCCAGTGCATCCTGATACACGAACCAGCTGTGTCGCTTCGGCACCGGGACCCAGATCAGCACTCGAAATAGCTAGAAGCTGTAGCTTTTGAGTCTTGGGTACTGCAGTTTGTAGACTGATACCTGCTAATGATGCCGATGCCGACGTGTTGGCGAAGCGTGCAATAGCCTGGATGAGGCCTTCAGCAGACCTTTGCACCTGGAAGGTGATACGCAAATCCTTTTGGTTGTAGCAAGGAATCTCGTTAGGACCCGGGGCCGCAGGACCGGCCGGCGGAGATGCCACAGCTACGACTGGGGCAGCTGGAGAGGCAACAGCGTTGTTACCGCCTAGATTCAGACCAGCCATCATGTCTAGACCAGAGGAAGCCGGTGGCGGAGCAGCAGCACCGCCAGCTGGGGAGACAGAGCTTGTATTGAACATATCCATGATTGAGGCAACATTGGAAGCTGATGCAGGCGAGGTTGATGATAAGATGGCGGGGCTAGAAGAGCTACCGAGAATATCGGCCAGGATATCAGTGTTGGATGAGCCGGGAAGAGGCGCGACAGGTGCAGAGCCGCCATCGATATCGATGAGATCGAACAGATCACGTTCTGAGGGCTTGATGACCTTGGATCTGCGATTGGCGGCCTTGGCTTTCTTATTGGCGGCGGCAGAGCCGAGAACACGGGATTCTTCCTTGATCTGGGGAGCAGGCATTTTCTCCAAGACACCACGGCGGATTTCGTCGTGTGAGAATAGGTTGCTGTACTCAACAGCGCGTTGTTGAACTTCGACGTCCAGGCTTGTCTGGTAGGTTTGTAGCAAACGCCGGATACGCTCAACCTGGGAGGAGTCGGTAAAGCGAGTTGTCAGTTTCACAAGGGCAGTAACGATATACTCGGTTGTCACCCGATTAGAATAGCTGCTGTTGAGGATCAATGAGACCAGGTCGATGATTTCGTGCTCCTTGACGATCTGGACAAGTTCTTCCTCCTCGTACTGGCCGCCCCGAAGCAAAGAGTCTCCAAACTCACCAATGCACCAGGCACCGGCTTGCGTCAAGCTCTCTTGGGTGATGTCCTTTCTTAAGTTGATGAAGAGTTTCTGTACAGCGTAGGTCTGGAGCTCTGACGTGGTGGCAATAAGGCGGATGAAAGACGACATGATGGGCTCCTTGACGAAGTTTCCAGCCAGAGTCATCACACGCAACATGGTGTCAAAATGCCATCTCTTATTAGGGGCAAACTTGTCGGCAGCAATTCCAATTTGAGTAGTCATGGTAGGTTTAAACTCGTTATCGGCAACCTCCAGAAAAGCAAGCAGCTCTCTGATAAGAACGCGCACGTTGCTTTCGTTGATGAGTGTGAAACTCAGATCTAAAGCACGGCGTCTGATACTGATATCGGGATCGCGCAGACACTCTAAGATGGTATTTCTGTGGCGCTGAACGGCGTTTGGCTCTAGAGCAACAACCTTTATCAAGGTGTTCAAAGCCACATAGCGAATGTTGTTGTCGCGGTTCGACAGGAACTTTCCCAGAATGTTGACACCGAGGACGCGCAGACCAGAGTCAGCCTCGATATCGAGGATGGTGAGAACAGTTTCGTATAGGATAGAGTTGCCAACGTTCTTGCTGGAATCGGTGTTGGTGGCGACCTGGGCCAGGATATCGTTAATCTTTTCGCTGGTTTCAGAGTCGCCAATAGCCAGGACGCGCAGCAGACGCAGAATCTTGACTTGTAAGAAGGGGTCGCAGATACCGGTGACATCATGCTCTGGGTTGTAGCCGGACGAGGCTAGGCTCTTGAGAATCTTGACAAGGTGAGGTACAAACTCGCGGAACTTTTCAACCATGTCTTCCTCGCCGCCTTCCTCCTCATCAGCCTCACACATGCTAGTGACGAGGGTCACGCCGCACAGCAAGACACCGTGATTGCGGTCGCTCAATAACTTGCTGGCCTTCTCTATGAAGTGTTCCTGTAGATCAGGGACCTTGTGCGATATCCGCATGGCGCAAAGAGCGGCCTTTCTACTGATGTAAGGGTTGGAGGTGGTGATGAGATTCTCGATTTCGGGGAACAGATCTCGTGACATTTCGACGGAGGCGATGTTTCCGAGTGTGCAGAGGGCCAGGCCGACGATGTACTGGTTAGAGTGGGCAAGGTCACTACGAGCAAAAGGTTAGCATGTGATATAGGGCACAGTATAGATAATGCCGCTGTGGCGCATGGCCTTGATAGAGCAATTGATGATATACTTTTGTAGTGAGTTGGTGACTAGAGTCAGCACTTCTTGGTTCTCGTCTAGTAGCAAGCTGGTGGCTAGATGGCCGAGACGCTTGTCGGCAAAGCGCGGCGATGCGAGGAGCTTCAGGCACTCGATCTGGCCAAAGTGAGTGCGCTCGCCAAGGGTGAAAAGGTAAAGAAGCTTGGCAACATTGTTGCGACTGCAGGGAGAGCAAAACGATGATATTAGTACTGTGTATGTATATATATATAAATAGACGTATGTGTGTGGACAGCTGATCGCCGAGCGTCACAACGGCGCATAGCACACGACTGAGGAGCAGATATATGATATAGAGAGGATATATAGAGATAGGCCTACCGGACACTGTGGTCACCGCTTTCCTCACGGAAGCTAGCTCTGATAGCAGCGCTTTCCTTCTGGATAACAGCTCGCTCGTCGGCAATAGTTTTGGCAGCTCGCACGTTGCGGATGAATTGCTTTACTAGAAGGGGAGGCAGGCGGCATGTTAGCGATGCGGCATATACAGAAGGGCGATATGGGGTCGGATGGGAGCTAAGCTGGCTAGTAGAAGTATGGAGCCAATCAGTGTAGGCCACAGCAAAGCAGAGTACCGAGATATCGCGGGAATCAGAGCTTCATTCGAGTGCCATGCAAGGCTAAGCTTGGAGAAGACTCATATGGCAGCGGTAGAAAGAAGATAGGCAGTGAAAGCACCCTCGATAATAAGAACATACATGAAGACATAGCGAGATGGCAAAACGAGACGACAGATGGCGAGGCGGTCGTTTGAAGCCGGCAGAATCGAACAAAATAAAGCCCAGAAAACAAAAGAAACCCCCAAAAATAGACGCAGTTTCGATTTACTGGCTTCAAAGAACGATTCAATTGGACGGTCGGTAGCTTAGAATTCAGAGGCTAAAATAATAAGAGAGAGGCACGATGGTGATGATTATCTGGTTTGTTGTTGTTGATTGCTTTTGTTTGGTCTTTCCTTTCCTTTCCTTGCTCTTGCTTCAAAATCGGACCTGCCCTGCCTGGGCTGGGTTAAGCCGGCCAGGGTTCCTGAGCCTCCTAACATCTTAAGCAGCTATAGAAGGTGGGGCTTTTTTCTGGTTCTTACAACTATAAACTAGATACAAGCTCCCCTCCCCCCTTCTTCTTTTGGCATGTGTTATTTAGTGTTTGAGAGCCTCTTCTTTCTTCTTACTTGGCCAGACGGTACGCCACAAAAAAAAAAACGGGCCCAAGACAATGCTTTCAGGCCGACAAGGCTACCGCTGTCGGTATCAGCCACATCGTCTATTCTGGTCAACGCCACACTGTACTGTAGTTGATTCACAGGGGACGCTACGGTCATAGGTTCAAGGTAATACTTCTATAATTCATTGCTCTTGTTGGCTTATACATATATATGAGTAAGAATCGATTGAGCTACAGCTGCAAGTGGAGCGTGTACAGTATGTAAATCCATAGCTGATAAAAGCGTATTACCACGCAAGTTCACTAATAATGATACATGGTGCCACAACGCAAGATACTCGGTAGATGGGATTCATTCGTCATCATTCCCATGTACAAAGGTTGCTATCAGTACTTTTGGTATATATGTACATACATGTAGCAGCCCAATGGGTTGATAAGTAACCGTAGTAATAGTCACATGTGCGGGGCAACGACAATCAGGTAAGTTACCCATACAGGGCACAGCAGCATATTACTATACAATATACAGATATACAACCGGATTTCACGACTTTTTGGCTTTTGTGTTGTTTGGTTTAAAGTTTCTTTAGACAAAGCATGGGAACAATCATGCAAAGCAGCGCAAAGGCAAAGACTAGGCTTTAACTATCACATCATTAAATAAAAAATAAAGGAGATTCGTCGCTTATTTCTGCATCATGAGCTGGACAAACTCGTTGTCTAGGTGCATTCGTGTGTTAGTACAGGGATAAGATAGGTGACAACAGTAGACGTTACTTACAATCAATACGACCATCACCGTCCTGGTCAGCCTCGCGGATCATCTCATCAACCTCCTCGTCGGTTAGCTTCTCGCCGATCGAGGTCATGACGTGGCGCAGCTCGGCAGCTGAGATGAAGCCGTTGTTGTCGCGATCAAACACCTTGAAGGCCTCGCGAATCTCCTCTTCGGAGTCTGTGTCCTTCATCTTGCGCGCCATCATGGTCAGGAACTCTGTAGTGAGGGGTTAGTACTGAGAAAGCTGAGCTAAGCGTGTCGAGAATATGGTAGTCTACATACCAGGGAAGTCGATGGTGCCGTTGTTGTCGGCGTCAACCTCGTTGATCATGTCTTGAAGCTCAGACTCGGAGGGGTTCTGGCCCAGAGAGCGCATGACGGTGCCCAGCTCCTTGGTGGTGATCTGGCCTGCAGATATCCCAGGTCAGTTAGTATGGCGGTCTTGTTGAATATGTATGCCAGCGCCGAGTCGCCACGCCGGCTTGGAATTGTAACTGTGAACTACCAGCAAGAAATCGGGCAGCCCACTGCGGTAGCCGCCTGCAAATAACGATGCGGGGTACAGGAGCTGCTGCGCAAGGGAGTGGCAGCTATTGGTTTTTTCTACATATTTGTGGTGTGTAGACATGTGGTGTACATGTTGTGAGCGGTCCAAGGTGTGAGTGGGCTGTAGGGGGGGTAATTTTGCCTTGCAAACGTATACAAGCCTAACGGGCGGGATCCGGAGATAAAATGTAGCACAAGCTGGTTCGGGTAGGCATTGGGGAGGAAGCAGAAGATATGATCACGACGCGGGTACATGAGGGGAAAGACTAACCATCGCCGTCCTTGTCCTATATTGATTGGAAATAGAGAAGCCGCATTAGCAAAGATCCAGTGTCGCAACGATGGAGCATGGGACGAGCTATCATCAACGGAGAGCGGCTGAGAAGCAGGAAACACTTGGAAGGGGATGTAGGGGGGCGGATGTTGACTTACAAACAGGGAGAAGGCCTCCTTGAACTCGGAAACCTGTTCTTCGGTAAGAGAATCGGCCTGTAAAGAAAAGGAAAAGGAAAACAGTGTTAGCTTTGTGTCGTGATGGTAGCTCTGCTATGGCGAATAATGCGGGTGCTGAACGATCCAGCCGTAGCTACCCCTCCAAGCGCAGCTAATGCTGATTGCTTCTCTAGGCAGAGATGGAGATGGCCCGGCTCAGAAAAACAACACCAACAAAGGCATCAGGAAAGCAACAATAGAGCCTCGCACTAGGCCATTCCATCAAGCCAATGCAGTGAAATCGTAAACAAAAGGCCGGGGCCGCAGCATTAGCAAACGCAGGACAAGACGGAGAATCAACATACCATTGTGAATGTGATATGTATGGTTAGATGGAGCAGCAAGAGAAAGAGAAGAAAAAAGCAAAGAAAGAAAAGAAGAAGAGGAAAGGAAGGAATACGGGAAAAAAAGACAGGACCGGGGAAAAAGTATATGGCTTTAGTTCGAAGTTGGGCTCCGCGTTTCTTGCCTTCTTCAGGAGGAGAGGAGAGGAAAGTTTGTTAGAGGAGCTTGGGTACTTGAAGCTTGCTTCAGTATAGGCTTGCTTACAGCGTAGGTTTATAGGGCAGGCTTACTACAGGCTTTGCTCGTCGGCTAACGTAGAGAGGGGTCAGCACTACAGACAAACGGCCAATAGAAGCCCATAGACGCAAGAGGGCTCCAATTGCTGTTGACGTTGGCCGCTATTTGTGTCTATAGTACAGGCAAGTACAGGCTAATGTCCTTAAGAAGCCTTACCACAGCGGGGTCAGTTTGGTGCCTGTACTGGTGTTTCGTTGGCTTCTGGGTGCCTATTTTCAGTGTTAAAAATACTACTTTTTTCTATTACATTTATTTTTCTCCCTCTCTTTTTTTTCAGGGGCCGGCTTTGTTGCTGCTGGGTCATCAGGAGTGTTTTTGTTTTTTTCTGCTTCTCAAGATCTCCCCTGCAACGCTGTAGATGGGGTCGTCTACGGGTAAAGATTGCCGATGATGTATTCGCTGTTTATCTGCATTGCATCATTCTAGCAGCTGATAGTTTATAGTGGCTGTCGTTTTTGCAATAGTAAGAGACAATACAGCATCTGTACATGTACAATATCTCTAAAAGGTTTCAGGGGCGTCGATAGTTGGCACATCAAACTTGACACACTATGACTCCATTTGTTACCCAGTGTTTTGCCTTGCGTTTCCATCACACATTGTCGCTCATGACTGTCTACATACATTTGGCCTCCGCTCCGGTGACGATCCTTGGCGTAAGGTCCTCCTCCTTCTTTAATAAACCTTTTTTACTGATCGAATTGGCTCGATTGGGCTGCCGTCCCCAAATTAATTTCCCCGGCTAAGAACCTCCGCCGCCGCGGAGTCCATCTCTTCTGTCTTCTTCTGTTTCTTTGCTTGGCTTGACTCACGTGGTTCGCTTCAGCAGTAAGGTCATGAGTAGCTATGTATATACTGTAGACAGGGTTAAGTTTTGTCGTGGGATCAGCGTGCAGATCGGTCTCTTGCAAGTAACTCGCTGTCCTCGACATGTACCTACTCAAGTTTCCCCACTTTTAAAATTCCCCGCTTTTCTGAACAAAAGTTATCCTTTTACACCTTTTTTCTCCTTATAACACAACACAATTATAAAACAATACAAATATATCACCAGACCATTATACTAATATACTACTATACAACTTGACTATTATACTACTTGACCACCATACAACTACTAATTATGTCTACAATAACGGATCTAGAGCTTAGACTTCAAGACATATCCCAAAGAACCCAAGATCTCAGAAGCCAGGGGGCACGTAAACAACGTGAATTTCAGCTCCAGTTCCAACAGCTCCAACAACGACATGCAGAAGAAGTAAACCAGCTCAATAGACAGCATGAAGGGCTACAGCAAGAATACCACCAAGTTCGACAACAGTTGTTGATTGCACAGTCCCGTTCAAACGATCAACAATTTCGAACCCCTTCGCCAACACTAGAAACAGCGGAAATTTCCAACGAATCACTTACCTCTGTACACTCACAAAATACCACTCGTGATGTTCGATTAGAGGTTCAAACTCTCGTGAAAAATGCTGGATGGACCACCCAAGCCGTAGCCTCAGGTTTAAACACACAAGAACTTGGATAACTAGGAGACCAGGAGAAGAACTAGATAGACAGACCATGGAAGAGTTTTGATCTCGTGGTATCACGGTCCTGGATTGGCCACCTTTCTCACCAGACCTCAACCCGATCGAAGCTGTTTGGCATGAGATGAAGTTATATATCCAAAGGAACTTCTCCGAGATTCTTCGCTCGGAGGAACTTCGAAATGCAGTCCAAGAGGCTTGGGACAATATTAGCAATGAGTACCTTCATGAACTCCTAATTTCTATGAAGAATCGTTGTGAGGCTGTTATCGCTACCAATGGGATGTACACTAGGTACTAGTTTGAAATATATATGGTATTTTAATACACACAGCTATGAATTAAACAGATCTTAAGTGCATATAGTTTCAATTTATTATAGCAATATCGTGAAATTTGCCGATAGGCACAATTTCAACATCTCGCAACAAATTTCATCACTGTCCTTCTTGTTAGTCAACTAAGGCCTCTAGATGATGATCATTTTCCTGATTATAGAAATAAACAAGGGATTGTTAATGATAATGTTGACATCGGTTAATACAGTGTATAGTACAGTTATAATACCGTGTACATGTCGAGAATAAACAGTTACTTGCAAGAGACCGATCTGCACGCTGATCCCACGACAAAACTTAACCCTGTCTACAGTATATAAATGTGTAAGCACCACGTGCAACAAAGCTGTTGCTATTCGTACAGTAAATTTCAGAACAGGCAGTTTAGATACAATTACATCTGTGTACATACGTAACAAACAGACCATGTTATTTCTGTTAGGATGTACATACAGATTACTTATATGGTCGGACTAACTCGGGCTAAACTAGTATACCCATGAAAGAAAGAACGTTTTTTCTCAAGACTTGCTTAGTAAGTAGCTTGCGTAGTTAAAGAGCTCTAGTAACAAGCTTCTAAGAGAAAAAAACGACAAAAAAGGGCTGCAATCACCAATCTTGAAATCCAATTGACTCTTGAAGTTCTGATATATGCGATATATCTATATATAATAGCTTCCATAACTTGAGCCTCGACAGCCAAAATCTCTCCCATACAAATCCACCTGTTTATCACTCTCGGTGCTTCTTCTTTGCATATAAATTTCCGGTTTTGCTCGCCCTACTAAAAACGCTAGCTAATTGCACTACTAATTACAACTACTAGCTACCATAAGCGTACCTACCGCTTTCTCCCTAGGAAGCTCTTAGCTGTTTAGATTCCCGCGATCTTTGTTCGACTTTCATTGTTATTGTTCAAAGACAGAAAAAAACAACAGCCTTTCCACCGACTATTGCATTGTTTTATCCGACTATCCAGAGCCGAATTGCCGTCTCAATTGCCCTCGAAATAGATCGGCCGTTGACTATCCACCCCGACTATCTTTCGATCTGAAGACAGGCCTCGCATCTGCTGCCTGTACAAGAAGAAGTCGCTTCTTTCTTCCTTGTCCAGCTTGCCAACCTTTCAGCGGCTCACTCTTAGCGCTTCAGTTTCGACTCATAACCGTACAGAGCCGCCGCGCCCGCCATGTGGCGCGACCGCACAAACCTGTAAGCCATCTCTGAAGTCCCAGTGGCCTCTAGCGTCCTCTATATCTCTTCTGGCAGCTAACACACTGTGTCTTATCTACCAGCTATATTTCCTACCGCCAATCGTATGCGCATCACCCCACAAAACGACCAAAATATGCGTCTGGTCCGATCGGTGGGCTCGGTAGCCCGCTACCCGATAATTTTCCCGGCGCCAGCAGCGCCATCTCCGAAGACCGCCGTGGCCTATTATCTGCCGGCGCCTTTGACGACGATGGCGATGCCGTCATCGAAATGGATCTGCTTCCTCCACGCTGGGCTGACATCTCTGACGAGATCTCTGAACTCCTAAGCGACATCACTCGCAAGGGCTACTCATTGGAGCGCCTACACCAGAAGCATGTGTTACCCGGCTTCAACGACGAGGATGCCAAGAAACAGCAGGAAATCGAGATCGAAAAGCTTACTCAGAGCATCACTAGAGGCTTCCATGGGTGCCATCGCTGTATCCAACGGATTGGGAAGATGGTGGTTGAGGCGCAAGACGCCGGCACATTGTCGCGCGCCGAGGAAACCATGGCCCGCAACATTCAGATATCTTTAGCTAGCCGGGTACAAGACGCCAGCGCAAGTTTCCGCAAGAAACAAAGTTCCTATCTCAAAAGTATGTTTGTATCAGCCCTTCCCTCGTATTCTTGCAATATAATCACAGGCCACTGATACCCAGCGCGACAGAATTGCGAGGCATGAACGGCATGGCTGAGCAGGCAGCGTCGCCTATCTCGAACAGCCAGTCTTACAACACTGACCCGTCACTATTCGAATCCGATGCCGACCGGTCATTCTCTCAGTCTACTCTACGTGGCATCTCTGAACAGAAGCAGTTGCAGCAGCGACGTGGTGCCAATGATGTCATCATTGTCCAGCGCGAGCGTGAGATTGAAGATATCGCCCAGAGCATCATTGAGCTCTCGGATTTGTTCCGCGATTTACAGACCATGGTCATTGATCAGGGAACCATGCTCGACCGTATCGACTACAATGTCGAGCGCATGGCCATGGATGTCAAAGCCGCAGACAAAGAACTGGTCGTTGCCGTAGGCTACCAAAAGCAGACCATCAAACGCAAGGTCATATTGCTTCTCATGTTACTAATAGCCGCCATGTTTATCCTGCTCATGATAAAGCCTAAAAAAAAGCTGTCACAGTAGCAGCAATTCAGATCAAGCTGGCACGGGTTTGTTATAAATTTGTTGTAAATAATACACCATTACGCGCGGAGTTATAGGGGTTTCTTGTTTCCACTACTGTCAGTTGTCTTTATTTTGAATGGGTTGACTAATTAGTAGTCCCTTTTGCTTCTGTTTCTTGTTCACATGTATATTCTGTGGGTGGCGTTCTTTGCTTTTCCAAGATAGCCTCTTAGACGTCCAGAGGCTTTTTTTTTTTCTTTTTCTCTCCTTCTTTACTATCACGAACATTTACGATATTCTAGATGTCTCTCCCCTTTTTTTTCTTGTTGCTTTTCTATATATATTTTTTAATTGTATCATCATATGATTTCTAACCTAGCCCAGTTTTATTACTTTTTCTGTGTGCATATACATGCTGTTTAATCTGTTGTCTGTTGTTTTCCTTCTTCTTCTTGGTTATTGAGTATCTCCTTCATAAAATCTCCGTAACTCGGCTTTTTGATTCGCATCATTAGCACGTTTAGTTTCTACCATATGTCTACGCGCCTCACCAACCAAGGTCGTAAAAGTTGCTATATCCGGAACGATTTCCGCTCCCCAAGCCGCATCACACGCAATTTTGATATCCTGTAAAGAATACGCTCGCCAACTAGTCGTTAGCAAAACAGCGTATTTCATACGCCACGGACGTGGACGCCAGTCGAGAGCTGCGTATGTGATGGCGGAAGAAACAAAGTCGGGTTGGATGGGTATCCCGGCGTCGTATAGGTTACGGAGGAGCTTAACGCCGGCAGCTGGACCGAAGGCGGCTGGTGGAGGCGAGGCATGTTGGGGAGAAAAGATGCTCATTAGGTCAGCTAGGGATGTACGTGGCCGTGATAATGGAGCACGGAAAGTAGATGACAAGATATCCATGATGACTCTCTCGGTGAATATGTTACGTAGTGGGTGGTGTTTATTCTGGAACGGGGTTTTGGCGGGTAGTGTCGTTTTAGTGCCGCGTTTAAGAGCGGTGGCACTCCGAATATCTTCGGCGTCTGAAGTGTGAATACGTAGGGCTGTGCCCGTTTGTCGAAGCTTAGAATAGTATGCCAACAGCTCGAGACATATTGCCTCGATATCGCTGACTCGGCCGCTACGTGCTAGTGTTGATAGGATGGTAGACCACACCTGTGTAGGCACAGCATAGCCATGCTCCATAGCGTGGATGCAAATGGACACGGCAGGACCGAGATTCGGGAGTAACTTGGGTGTACCACCTTTACGGACAGTCTTTAGGAGGATGTTCATGAATGTGTCGAATACGGAGAGGCGAAATGTTACGCCGCTCAAGATTGCGTCGTCGAGTAGTTTGAGGCCGGCTGCCCAACGCTTGGGATACTTGAAGCACTGAGAAATGGCGTTACGGTAGACCTTTGGCGCGGCGTCCTCTAGTAATATCTCACGGATATTCGTGAAGAGGCGAAACTGATTCCAATCTTGGGCTTGCGAACTGGCATCCAGAATGATTTTGAGTGTATCCAAGTCTTCGAATACGTCCGGATGGACATCGCTCTTCAGCAGGTTCAGAAGCAACTCGTCATTCTTGAGATGTAATATACGCAGAACTACTTTGCTGTAGTTGCATTGCACGAGACGTATCTTCATGTCGTTCAGGCGTTTGAGATGCTCGGCTAGTTCTTGACATGAGGCACTACGAAGACCGAGAGACTGCAGTGACAGCGATCCGATACGCCGGACACCTAGTTTCTGGATAACCACGAGCGAGAACTTGATGCTAGACCATTCACTTGCGAACCAGCGAGCTATAAGGTGATCATTTGGCGGTGGTGTCTTCGCTTCCTCAACTTGTGATTGTAGAGAGTCCGTGATCAAGCCAACGTCGGTGCTAGATTCGTCTTTCCACGACCTATACGATGGATATGAAACCACAAGTTCTTCTTCGCATAGGCCAACTTCGGGGTGGTACCGGGCAAGAAATCTCGCAAACGGTGCTGACACTGGAAGTCGTGGGCGGTCAAAGTATTCCAAGAACAGGTCTCGCCATGCCATAGCTGCGATATGTTGGCCACGACGGTGTAGACGAGGAATGACTTGGTCGTACATGCTACGATATTTGCTGTTTATATACATGTACTTCAAGACCTCTTGACACTCTAGCGTCGTATTAGCTACGAATCGGCGTAGTACATCGGCAAATGCCTCCGGGCCCGGATCATCCAGTTCCAGCAGTTTGGAGTGCCAATATTCAACTTCGGAGTACTGTCCACTTCTCAGAAAGAAGGTCATGCTCGTCGTGTACAAATCTGGCCATGTAGAATTCCTTACGGCAGCCATAGATCTAGCCATGATATACACACATTCCATACTGGAGCGGGAGTCCAGACCGACGGCGGTCATGCTGCCCCATAGGAAGTCGGCGAGGGGACCATCCAGCACAACGTCTGGTTGTTTCTCCAAGAAGAGCTTCAGGATCATCTGGGCGCCTTCGCGTCTATACCAACGCATAGCCACATCGAGAAGAGAGGCCCATAAGGCAATGTCATCTTGCCACTCCGGATCTTCGAGTAGTAGTTGCTGAGAGCCCGTCAGCGTCGGAGTGCTCGACAGCTCGCTACGAACCTTCTCATTGTCGTCTAGAAGAAAGCCCCATTTTCCGTAGAGGCGCTTGTCCGGTGCAGGCGGCAGAAGTACCAGATGGATCTCTCGTGGAGAAGCAGCTTCAGCGATGATCTCTGACTCTGTCGGAGGCAGCGTCGGTACATCAACCTGTGGCGGCAACTCGGATTCAAACTTGTCGTCTATGACAGTGAGATCGTGAAATATAGCAGGCAGCTCCTTGAGCTCTGATACATTTATCGAGATGCTAGGAGAAGCCACATCAGTGATAGGAGTCGGCACATATGGCGATGAGACGCTAACACTATGTAGAGGAAAAGGGCGTAGCTCTGTCGACTCTGTCTGGACGCTAGCCAAAGACGATGAATGGCACAATGGACTGAGTCTTTGATAATAGGAGCTCGGTGTGATGTAGGCTTCAGGTCGATGCCATCTCCAGATTTGCTGCGTCCGTCTCAAACGCAGGCTCATTATCTCAACAACCGCGGAGAACAAAGTGCAACCCTAAGAACACCAGCCATTGATCCAATTAGTTCTACTGCCAGCAACCAATAAAGAGTATGAAGAGTAAAGAGCAAAAGGAACGGGAAAAGGAAATATAACTGAGGAAAAAACACCACAGTAAAAGCTGGTCGTGATGTTTATCACAATAGCCTATTTTGGTGTTCTTGATATTACATTTGTATTGCAATATGGCACCTACCCACCCTATTTCTCTTGAAGCTCTCAATTGGCAACAACTCTCTCTCTAGGTGGTGGCCCCTACTTTTAGTCATTTCCTCATTTACGCTTAGTCAGCACAAAGTTCCCACTCATCCGCGGCTGACCCAGAAAGAACCAAATAAGCCATGATGTGACTTTTTTTCTAAAGAGAAAGCCGAACTCGAAAAAAAAGATCACCACTTTTCTTTTGCCTACAAAACCATATCCGCTCTTCAAGCAACCAACATATTAAAAAAATTCATAGTTTCTCTCTCTCCAGACCTACGAGTCTTATAATTCACAATGGCGTATGTTTGCCCTCTCCAGCAATTGGCCCCCCAATCGAATGTTTTTCTTCTCCAATGTTAGCGAGTCTGATTCGACGTTCTCGTTCGTCCCGCGCCGGCTTATTTTCTTCTCGTTATTCTGGGATACGCCGACTGCCGGCCGGAAGGACGAAGAACGCCGGCGACTCTCCGTATTGCTTCAATCTTTCTACAGCGACGAAGATAGCATCAAAAGCAAAGAGAAAGAGCACCTATTTCGCGTTATTTCGTGGACATGACCGGAATATTACGCAATCGAGATTTATTGAAGCAATCTTTGACTAACTAAACGCCTTCTTTTTTTTCGCTCGCTTGTATATAGTTTCGTCAACGCTAAGAACCGCGTGCCTGACTTGCAGAAGACTTACCAGACCGCCTTCAAGAACCACACTCGTTTGTGGCTGATCGTATGTTCCGATTCTCCGCTCCCGCTCACCATCGCTATCGCCACTTTGACGGCTCCAATCGCTCGACATATCCGCCGGATTTGCCGGTATACAAGCGACAACTTGTCTTTTAGACTAAACCTACATGACATCCGACTCCTGCTAAATCATATACTAACCATATATCACATGTAGAGCCCTCGCGGTCGCTGGCTCGTTGTCCCCTACACCATTCTGCTGTGGGGTACTGCTGGTTGTATGTCATGTTTCCCCTCTCCTTTCTTCGCCTACAGAAGATCAAGGACGCCGTGACAATCAATGCTAACAATCATAATACAGCTTGCATGTACGGCCTGGGTCGCAAGGCTCTTGGCTACAAGACCTTCTTCTAAACTTCCATGAATCAGCAATGGCCTCACTTGCGGGGGGGAATATCTGCGTTTCATAGTTTATTTTTCGCGTAGACCTTACAATATGGAATCATCTTGAATACATTACCAGTCACTAATCCTCCATATCAAATCTTGTTTTCCATCATCAAGTACTGATTACGAAATTCGACCGGCTCGATTGCCTTGCTTCATATCTACCCTAATGTGATACCAGACCAAAGATGACTTGCGGAATCAATCAACTCTAAGAACATGAATGAATCAAATGATGGCGTTGTCATTAACAGAGAAAATGTTTAAGAATAAAAAAACACAGATCAAGAACAAGAATAACACACTATATGTTCGGTCTAGTAACCCGAAGCTCCGGGTGCCTTCTCGTCCTTCTTCAGACTAGCCAGCATTTCACGGAAGCGTTCCTTTCCAGAGCCAGAAGCACCACCCTTGGGGCCCTTTCCACTAATATCAACGAGCTTTGCTATGCGCTCCCAGCTAGTGCCACCCGAGACGGTGTCCTCACGGTTAGCCAAGAACTCCTCGGCGTCCTTGCGGGTCTGCGAAATAGTCTTGTCCTTCTTGAGGTTGTAGTTCTCGTAGAAGTCGTCGATATTTTGCCGGGCCTCCTTGACGGTCTCTTCTCGTTGTTGGGCGAACTTCTCGGCTCTCTTGGCATTGGCGGCATCGCGGGTCTCGCGCCATTGTTTAATAACCTCGGGCTCTTCTTCATCCTCTGCGTAGGCGTTGTAGCCCGAGTTGTAGCTAACCGAGGGGCCGGTTACGGAGTTGCCCTGGTCATTATTCTGTTCCGGTGTATAGTGGTTTGGTTAGTGATATGAATTGTTTCATGGAAATAAATCAGGAAGCCTGGTTCCCAAAACGCTGTACATGGGATGACGAATTGATTATGGGCTATTTTGTTTTGAACGCACCTGCCCAGCAGTGAGGTCGGGGAACTGCGCTTCGAAGCCAGCAGTGGCATTGTCAACCTCGCCACCTGCTAACAGGTCATCGTCATTGGTAGCGAACTGATCGGCATCGTCGCCGAGAAGCGCCTTTTCGCGGGCGAGGAAGTCATCGGTAGAGGGGATTTCGCCGCTGGTTTCCTTGGGGGCTATAGAAATGGGGGAGATATTCAATTGCGATCAGCTATGTTGTTCCATCTACTCCCGGCACCAATGGCAATTCAGCAAGGCACATGCGCCATGAGGCTAGGGGATTGTATAGAGTGTGTATAGGTATGTTTACCTCCAGTGTCAAACTCTTCGAGGGAAGGGAAGCGGTCCGCCATGGTGATGATATGTAGGGAGCTCTAAAGCTTATGGCAGTGGTGGTGGCGGTGGTATATGTGTCGTTTACAGCAACGAATTGGTCGGCTGTCGATGAGGCTAGACGGAAAGATGGTCGTGAAAGTCGATATACGATACTACAAGATGCAATTGAGACTGCGATCGATGTCTTCTGGGCTGAAGATTGCGTTCTAAACGTCTCGTTTTGATGCCAGCTTCGTTTTTTTAGCTTCGATGCGCATAGCGCAACCAGCAGAATAAACAATACGTAGCTTGGCCTGGTGCTGCAACGGCTGCGTGCTGGATAAGCGCATAAATATGCACGAAACCAGATGCTAATTGGGGCCTGGGTTATGCGGCTACCGGCTGTATAGAACTAAAGGATGCGGATGGATTGCACAGGTTTAATGGGGCGCCACCAGACTTAGCTGTCTGCATTCAGCGCAGTTTCCGGTTTCCGTCTGAAATCAGGCGTCGTCGTGGTACCTGAAGGGCAATGCAGAATTATAGTGAATGTCTTGGTCATTCTGGTTGCTAGATTGATTGCTGTATATCTATCTCGGACTTGCATTATCGTATTATAGCTGACTGGGATTTTGGGTCATCGATTTCGCCGTCTGCATGCCATTTCTTGAGACCTCTGGGCCAACTGCTCTGCGAACCTTGCTGGGTTTGTAGGCTATGATGTAGGCCATAGCTAGCATTAAGCTGCGCCTCTAATTGGTCCAGAAGCACCGCTTAGATGCCCTGTAGAGATCTCTATAATATGGAGAGCGTTCTGTTCCTGGCTTAGCACCAGCACCAGCAAAACGAAGCAATGATAAATTCGTCCAATTTGGCTCTACTGGAACGTCAACGAAGACTCCTTCTATTTTCATCTTTGTCTAAGGAAGAAGAAGAAAAAACAAGTGTGTTCGAAGTAGCTCTTTTGCAATTCTCAAAAAGGCCTGTCGACGATCTTTTTGGATATCCTAGAATTATCTCATCTGTATTTGCTGCTCCCTTTTTTCTGCATTTGCCAACATCAGCTGTTAACTTTTTTTTTATCCAAGAAGAAAATAAGAAAAAACAAGAGCTGCCCCTAGAAATCACCATATTTACAGGCAATCGAGTCGGATCATCCTCTTTCACTATCATATTTGTCGCGTTTCGTTTGATACCCGTCCTATACTTTTTTCCGTGACCTCGCATCATTCGTCTGCTATACAGACTTGTTCATCCAACAATGGCGTACAACGATGATTCCGTACTAGCAAAACTCTCGGCTGTAAATGAAAGTCACGAGAGCATTGCCAGCTCTGCCCAATGGATCATTTTCCATAGGTATGTCGAGGAAGAATGTCTACAAGCGCTGTTCTTGAATGTGTCACGCTGTGTATTTTTCAAGACTAGAAGGCCAACGTCTTAATAGTTACTCGCGGATTGCTCTATACTAACTCAATTTGCTTCTCTTAAGACGCTATGCAGATAGAACTGTATATCTATGGATGCAGAAGCTCAAGAACTCTTCGAGCACCAAACGACTAAGTCTGATTTATCTTGCCAATGGTATGCGCCATCCCACCCAACAAACCACACAAACACCCGCCACGAGATACGATGCGATTCAAGAACTAACCAGCTGGCGCTTTGCCTTGTCTGTAGAGGTCTCGCAACAATCTAAAGCCCGCAACAAGCTCGAGTTCATCACCGCATTCTCGCCAGCCATTGCCGAGGCCGTCGGAACCGCCTACAAAGGAGCTCCTGTCGAAGTTCAAGGAAAGCTTAAAAGAGTCATTGACGTCTGGAGAGATCGCCATGTGTTCGAGGACCCAGTCCAAGAAGACATTGATAAACGAATAGCCAGTACGTTTCCATCTTCGGTTCGCCGTACAAGCTTTGGTGATAACATGCACATTTCTAACTGTATATCTCCATCTCCAGATCTAGACAAATCCAAGGGAGGCTCGTCCAACAATTCAGGCTTTGCGCCGTTAAATGCCAGCCAAATGCCAAAAGACCTCGTCCCTGTCGTCTCCCTCTACCATGCCGTTTCGAATCATATTCTTCCCGTCAAGACCGCCTTCACATCCGCCGACCAAGACTACAAGAAACACAAGGACCCGTCAACATCTACGCCATCTGCCCCAGTCTATGCCGCACGGCTGAACGGCTTGCTCAAGCTACTTGCGACAGCCGAGACTGCTGTCACCGACTCTATAAAAGTGCGCAGAGAGCTGGTGTCTGCTCTAGATAAAATCTTGGATACGCAGCGCATCGCACTTTCGGAAGATGAAGCTCTACTAAAGGATCTAGAGGCGCGCAAAGCCAACATCTCCAGTACTCGGGACGAGGTTGAGAGCACTATTATGCGCGGACTTTCAAAATCTGATAATGTATCTGATGACTTTGGTACCAGCGCATCGAACGGAAATTCCGAGCCGGTTCGTCCAGAAGTTGAGGCTTTAACCCCCCCTCCAGCTGATATCAGTATGTTAGAGACTTCTACTGCTACCTCCGCTACTGTTGCCTCTGCTACCAATAGTTCGGAACCTGAAGCTACATCCACGAGTGACAATATCGCGGCGCAATATCAGACTCAGCCTACAGGCGAAAACGGGCCAAATAAAAGACGCCGTGTAGACGACGAGGGCACAGCAGTCACGGGTAATGGAATCGATAGTGACAACGACGATGACGCTATAGTCTCGCAGCCCGTGTAAAGCCGACCATCGCATGGAACGGCAAGCGATTGTGGTGGGGCTTTTGGATGGGATATCTTTGTGGTGTTCTAGGCGTCTTTTTTTCTCACGGATGCTTCTTTTTTATGAATCGAATTAGAGGGAGGATGGAGCGAGTTCCGGTGCTTTGCGGTACAATATTCACTATGCTACTGCTATTGAATTTGGATGTATATGTAATAATGCAGGCTTGTAATAATGGTATCATGTATCTGGTGAAAAAAAATAGTGAATTGCTATCTATACCCAAGGATTTTCTTAAGGGCGTTCCAATTGATATATTCAGGATACGGTCGCCTATTCATATGATACATATATATTTGTCAATGGATAATACAGTCAGTATCGTCTCTACGACTTTTTGGTGTCCTAAGTTGATGCTATAATTTCACTAATAGTACGTATTATACCCAAGGGTTGATTAAGACAAACCCTGATGAGCGGTCCTTGTCCGGAATTTAACCGGATCCAGATCCATATCCATTTTTCAGCAAGCACTTAAGCATGCTTAGGCACATTTATAGCAAATAATCAGTACTCTTCATATAGGTGGAAAAAGTAAGGGAAAAAATGGATATATTTTTTTTCTTTTGGCTTCCGAAGACAGCCCGGCTCAGATAAAATCGTAGAGCTATATAGAGACAGTTGAC
Organism: Davidsoniella eucalypti; assembly: GCA_004009845.1. Classification (NCBI taxonomy): domain Eukaryota; kingdom Fungi; phylum Ascomycota; class Sordariomycetes; order Microascales; family Ceratocystidaceae; genus Davidsoniella; species Davidsoniella eucalypti. The sequence goes on along the minus strand of RMBW01000092.1, from coordinate 39,357 downwards.
GTGCAATTTTCGAATGAGACAGAAGATGATACCCAAGAATGCTCTTCTCAACAATTCGAGGGCCCAGGAAATCCTTTTTGACCGGAATTACTAATATCGAGAACGGGGAACGAGCAAAATAATCAAGTCGTGCATTTTGTTTTGACAACTCGGCAGAGCCGTAGTGACGTCTTTTTATTGTTAATTTTTTCCCAAGACGCTATTGCTCTGTATTTCATCTTCTCTTACGCCCATATTTAAGAACCAAAGGACAACATCGCGCCCGATCTGTATTTGCTTAGTCTCCTGCCATCTCGATTCCCCCCCCGCCGGCCAAAATCACAAGATGGCTTCGGGAGCAGCACCCCGATTGTTGCTCCCCCATGGAATGGCCAATCGACAATCCGCTGTAGCTTTGCGGACGCTGAAATCTTCGCTGGGCTGCCGGACATTGGATGCGACGTCTGCCGTCGAGGCCAGAAAATGCCTGTGGACCGCAGCAGCAACAACACCAACACAAACAACACCACCATATCCCACGGCGAGAACAGCACCTGCTGCATTTGCTGTCTCTGCGCGCCCTTTGGCACCGGCACGGCCGCTGTTATTTCGGCAATACCAACAACATCAACATCAACATTGGCAATATCAACAAACCCCGCCAACCACTGTTCCTTGGACATCACATGCTTCTGCTGAGCCAAACCCTATCATTGGCTGCTCGTTCCAGCTCGGCTTACGAAGCCACCATCGCCCGACCATAACCGGCAACTCGTCGATTCTAGCCGCCGAAGCCCGGAGGTCATTTGGCTTCCTCAGCATGCTGTCTAAACCCCAGAAAGACGACGCTAAACCAACCCCGACCCCGACTCCGACCCCGACTCCGATATCACCGACTACGCCGGCCAGTGTGGTTACTGCTAAAACATCTTCAAAGCCGACCGATCCTTCCGGTAACGATGCCGAACTCTTAGAAGCAACCGGATTTGAGCGTAGTGAGCGCGCTGCCAAGGCTGCTCAGGTGAATCTGAGCGCGCGGCTAGCCAAGGATGGAAAGTCTTCCAACACCGACTATAGCGATCTGTGGCGGTTGTTACGTATTGCTCGCCCCGAACTGAGCTGGTTACTTGCCGCCTGTGTCCTGCTTGTTGTATCCTCGTCTGTAACCATGTCCCTGCCCTGGGCTATTGGCCGCCTGCTCGATATCATGAACAACGCCAACCCCGATGATGTCCGTATCTTCGGCTTGACGCTGAATCAGTTTTTCGTTGCCTTGGCTGCCATGTTCACTCTGGGCGCTGCTGCCAACTTTGGAAGAATCATTCTGCTTCGTGTCGTCGGTGAGCGCGTTGTCGCTCGTCTACGTTCGAATCTGTACCGCAAAACGTATGTCCAGGATGCCGAATTCTTCGATGCCAACCGGGTGGGTGACTTGATCTCGCGCCTGAGCTCTGACGCTGTCATTGTCGGCAAGTCTATTTCTCAAAATTTGAGTGATGGTCTACGTGCTTGCTTTGCCGGTGCTTTTGGTTTTTCTGCAATGATCTGGTTAAGCCCCAAGCTGTCTGCTCTCTTGCTGATTGCTGGTCCTCCAGTTGCCTTTGGCGGTCTCATGTACGGCCGCACGATCCGGAGTATCAGCAAGTCTATCCAGAAGGGCCTCGGAACGCTGACAAAGATTGCCGAAGAGCGCCTTGGAAACGTCAAGACTAGTCAAGCATTCGCTGGTGAAATTCAAGAAGTCCACCGCTATAATAACCAGATCCGCCGCATCTTCTCGCTTGGAAAACGCGAGGCTATCACTGCTGCGACCTTCTTTGCCTCGACGGGTTGGGTTGGTAACATGACTGTTGTAGGTATGCTTGTGATTGGAGGAAACCTTGTCCGTAACGGAGCCATGAGTACGGGTGATCTTACATCGTTTATGATGTACACTGCCTTTGCTGGTAACAGTCTCTTCGGTCTTTCCAACTTCTACTCGGAACTTATGAAGGGTCTTGGTGCTGCTAGCCGCCTATTCGAACTTCAGGACCGTAAGCCTAATATCCATCAGACTACTGGCTCCAGGGTTGAATCTGCCCAAGGTGTCATTGAGTTCCGTAATGTCAGCTTTGCCTATCCTACCCGTCCGGCTGTCAACATTTTTTCCGGTCTTGATTTCTCCATCCCCTCTGGTAGTAATATCTGCATTGTCGGTCCCTCTGGTGGTGGTAAATCAACTGTGGCATCTCTGCTACTGCGCTTCTACACTCCAACTAGCGGAACTATTACCATCGCAGGCGTTGATATTTGTTCCATGAATGTCAAGTCTCTTCGTCGTCGTATTGGTGTTGTCTCTCAGGAGCCTGTTCTTTTCTCTGGCACTATTGCCCAAAACATTGCCTACGCTAAGCCTAATGCTACTAGACTGGAGATCTACCAGGCGGCCCGCAAGGCCAACTGCACCTTCATCAGCGATCTTCCTGATGGTCTTGATACTCAGGTTGGCGCTCGTGGAAGCCAACTTTCTGGTGGCCAGAAGCAGCGTATTGCCATTGCTCGTGCTCTGATCAAGGATCCCGATATTCTGATACTAGATGAGGCTACTTCTGCCCTTGACGCCGAATCTGAGACTTTGGTCAACGAGGCTTTGATTGCTCTCTTGAAGGGTCGCAACACTACCATTTCTATTGCCCATCGTCTATCGACCATCAAGCGCTCTGACCAGCTCATTGTCTTGAACAGCGAGGGTACTGTTGCCGAGATTGGTAGCTACACCCAGCTGTCAGCCGACCCTAACAGTGCTTTTAGTCGCCTGATGGAGTGGCAAATGAATGGCGGCGAAGCTGCTGTGAATCATTCGGTTATCGGTGCTAGTATTACTGAGGCGGAAGAGATTCAGGAAGATCTTGAGAAACGTGAGGAGGAAGACGACGAGGAGGAGGAAGAGGAAGAAGAGGTGGAGAGTAACAAGAAGAACACCAAGTCCTAGGTCTTCTTGCCCGATCTCTCTCTCTCTTATTGAGAACATGAATCATGTTAGATTTCATAGACTGTCTTTCAAAAGACGAATTATGGGTGAGTGTAGTTACAGGTTGTACTGTTATTCTTTTATAGCCCTCGGAGACTCGGTCATTGGTTCAAATTAATGCACCTTTGATCGTGTTTTTTTTCTTCGAGGCGCGTGTGTAAATATGGTTGGCATATATCCTTTTATAAGGTTTCTGTTTTATTTTGAATGAGGAAATCTGCCTCCGCTGTCATTATTAGTGTTTTGTTTTTTATTTTCAGGATTTCTCTACTTATTTCTCATTGTCTTTATAAAGAAAAACCCACTTTTACATTTATTTATTTAATATTGTTGAGCCCTTCTCAGTAGACATAAGAATTTACTACACATTGGAATTATGAATAAATGTACAAGTATCGGCAATGAATATAATATTGAAAAGAGCGGAGTCTCGGAATGATTATGTCCGACCCCGATGTATTTTTCTTAGTCTAGTATATACCTATATTCCAAGTCAGCAACGTCAGATTCGGCAACTTCCTGTAAGATTTGACAAGGCTGCACCTTATAATTCGATATTATAAAAGTCAAAAACGAGTAACTACTTGTCTTCTTTTCCAAACTCTAAATACTTAATTTTTTCACTGGGCACTTGGCGGCTTTCTATGTTGTCTTTTCAATCTCCTACTTTTTGACTTAGACTCTATTTTGTTTGTTTTGATTTTATATAGCCGAGAAGTCAAAAAAGAACAAGGGCCTACTATACATAGCTACAAGCTATTCCATCAAAAGTCAACAAATAATTTGGAGAAGACTTTGGGAACACATCAAACCTAGGTTCAAAACTATACATTTCCAGCCTTTTTATTCCACGATATCTTGCGCGCGTCACGACGTATTCATCTACGTTCTTCTCTACGATCTTCTACTGTCACGATAACCACGGAAAGCAATCATGTCTGAAGTTGAAGGAACTTTCACTTTCGGCGACACTGAGTTGTACACCAAGACTTGGACTGTATGTTTTATCAGCTTAATTTTTTTTGTTTCCGTTACCACTATTCTGTCATTATATCCCTACTAGCATTGTGTCCCACAACCGAGCAAATGATTCCAGACCTTTCCCATCTCTATCTATTCTAACTAACTGTAACTAATAATAATAATAACAATAATGATAATAATAGCCCTCGGTACCTGTTGTTGCCAATCTCATCTTCTTCCACGGATACAGCGACCACTGCAATAACTACCGTGACCTATTCCCTAGCTTAAGTGCGCGAGGTATCGCCGTATACTCCTACGATCAACGCGGCTGGGGCCGCTCCGCCAAATCTCCCCGCGAACGAGGCCTAAGTGGTCCAACTCCCCAAGTCATATCCGACATGATCGCCTTCATCGAGTACGTCCTCGCCAAAACCGATGTTTCCATCCCCGCCTTCATCATGGGTAACTCCATGGGTGGCGGCCAGATCTTGACTCTCGCTTGCGCCCCAGAACATAATACTCTGGCAGCTCGTATCCGTGGTTGGATCGCTGAAGCTCCCTTCATCGCTTTTCCAAAGGGCATGGAACCAATGGCTATCGAGGTGTTCGCCGGTCGTTGGGCCGCTAAAATCCTTCCGCACTTCCAAATCAAGAAGCCCTTGGACGCATCCATTCTTACCCGTGTTCCCGAAATGGCCGACTTGGTAACTCAAGATGAATACTGTCATAACACCGGCACGCTACAGGGTTTGGCGGGTATGCTTGACCGGGCCTCTAACCTCAACAGCGGCTCTATGAAGCTGAACGAGAATGTCTCTTCCTTGATCGTGTTACACGGTTCGGGAGACAAAGTTACTAGCCATCTAGCGAGTCGCAAGTTCTTCGATGCTCAGAAGATCAAGGATGGTCAGTATAAGGAGTATGAGGGTGGTTATCATCAGCTGCACGCAGATGAATGCCGTGAAGAGTTCAACAAGGATGTCGGCGATTGGATCATAGAGCGAACTGATGTTAAACCTCGTCTGTAGGCTGAATAGTTCATGTGCCACTTGGTTTTGTTACTAGTATGAGAATATCAATGTATAACCCTAAGATTATTTGTGTTTGTAAAACATGTGAAAGTCATGTCAAGCAGTGCTTTAGGGTTAGTCGAAGAGATGGGTTAGTCATTAATGAACGATTTATATTGAAGAACTGTGTATGAGGTAAACACTTCATGTTCGTAAAAGTCGCAAATTGGGTGCAATTTGTTAGCGTAGGGAGTAACTATAGTCATGGTCTATCTACAAAAATGTTTCCCGTTTATTAACTCTCAGATGATTGTTTATTTTTGTTGTTATCTGGTATGTTAGCTTGCTTGTATTAGAATACTTTTTTTTTCTTTTCATCAAAGGAAGCTAAAATGCCATTATATCTAACTCGCTTGTGTCAATAAACAAAAAGAGTACAGGATAAGTGGTTGAGCATATTTAGTATTTTTGGTCAAGGAAAGAGTCACGAGTAGAAGGAAAAATAGAAGCATTCGGAAGATGAAAAAAAGAAAAGAAGAAGAAAACACCATACACCATTCGAGTTTTTATGACCAAGCTTTACATATGAGAATTGAGGCTGAGTGAGTTGTGTGAAAAAAAAAACAACGAGTTCCATCTGTTTTAACCCAGGGTTGTGTATACATTTTGATACCACCGGACCTTCCCCGAAGAATTCCTTTCCCTTTTTCTTTTTTGTTTTAAAAAAGAATTTGTGTTTCCCTGGATTTTTTAATGAGTTTTGGTTATAACGATTTTATTCGGTTTGTTTCTTTTTTTGTCAACAGCTTAAGCGGCAATCAGAGCCTGGCGAACGCGGGCACCACGCTGTCTGGAGGACAGGTGGGCGACGGAAGAGGAGGCATCGGCCTTCTCAACAGCCTCATCGGCCTCGGTCAGGATCAACTCAATGTGGCAGGGGCTCGACATGTAAGGGTTGATCTAGAAAGAAGAAACATGTTAGTTAAAACAAGGTTCTGGTGTTTTGGAGATAGAGGGATTTTAACATACACGACCGTGGGCACGGTACGTCCGTCTCCGCTGCTTGGGGGCCTGGTTGACCTGGATGTGCTTGACAACCAGGTTGCCGGTGTCAAGACCCTTGGCATCAGCGTTGGACTCAGCGTTCTTCAGCAGACCGAGCAGGAACTCAGCCGACTTGACGGGCCAGCGGGCACGGGTAACACCGAACTGCTTGCCTATATAAGAGAAAAGAAACATGTCAGTTTTGATGGGTTACATGATAGTGTAAGCCGCCACTAATATCGTATCGACTCTCTTTTGTCGTCGGTCTTCTTGGCGAGTGTTTCGGATGTCTGCGTAGTGACAAAGTGTTCAAAATCTCATGCTCTGATATGACGAGTCGTTGTAGGTAGGTGTCGTGTTTAGAAAGATAGTTGTCTTAAGAAGCTCCGAGTGACTAAAAAAGAGAAGATTTTCGATATGTCGTAATAGTGATAGTTTGGCTGGAAGAATGTATAAGTTCGTTCGTACCCTGGGCGGTGCGACCAATGGAACCGCAGAATCTGCGGAAAGGAACGGCCTCGGTCTTCTCCTTGACGTTCTCGAGGAAGGTAACAGCGCGCTGCAGCTTCCAGCCGTTGATGGCCTGGGCAGTTTCGCGGGTGTTCTTGAAGGACACACGGAGGTAGGCACCGCGGGCGCGGGCCGACTTCGAGCCTTGGATCTCCTGGGCAGCGTACCGGGTCTATATGAAGAAAGAAAAAAAAATTCGTCAAGTCAGTCTGGATGTTCGCTTATGAAAAGATTGAAATTTTTGGCTTGGTGTTGGCATATTTTTCAATGCGAACTTTTTTGCGAAATTTTGTACATGTCCTAGCCACGGGTACAGAAAATTGTGCGTCATGGTGTTGGGCGTGTCCAGAAGTTGTCGAAAAAAGTCCGTTGGGAATATGAGAACGGTGTTGAATGATGTCGAATGACCGACTAGAAGATGTTCGTGATATTCGTGATAGGGACAACATACCATCTTACTGTCGTTTGTGGTTGTTGATGGGATTCAACGTCAATAACACTGGAGTTGGAGGAAATTCAGAATCTGTTACCCACCTAATGCCAAAGGCATGATTGAGAATTGAAAGGCCAGCCCTCCCAAAGCGGTAATCTAAGAAGGATTAGGGCTTTCCACCCTGTGGCGCGGAGAAACACCGGCAGATCTATCTTGGGCGCTACGAAGCCCAAATCAATGCGGGAAAAGGAAAATCTTACATTGTGGTATCTCGAGTTGATAATTGTTATTTTTCTACTCAAAAAGACTCGCAAATATCCAAGTTCGGATGCTGTTGATGTATGGCTACGCAACTTATAAACTCGATGCGTGTGCGATATCATGTGACCCCATGCTCAAAATTCAAATCCGAACTTTTTGGGACCAAGATATTTTTCCTCACGTGAGGCTCGGACGGTCCTTCACCGAGGTGGGGCGCAATTGGCCAATCAGACGGTAGATGGAAGATCCATGGCTGATTTTCTTATCGTCCAATGAAATGCAACAGAGATGCCCCGCTAAAAAATTAGCGTAGCTTGAAGGCGGAAGAAAAATTTCAGTACCTTTGTCTCTACTAAATTTTTTTTTTATCTACAGAATCGCGAAAGTTCTAGCCTTGACCAGCAACTTTTCCTTCGCAAGTTCACATCTTTTTTTGTTTTGCGATCACCAATCTTCCGCGCGATTATCCGTGAAGAAGTTATTTACTTGACCATCGTCCCATCAGGTATCATCATCGACTCGTTCGTTCGTCTTAAGCAGCCTTTAGTCAAAAGCTCTTAAGACCTCTTCTCGCTCTCTCAACATCTTCGCAATCTAAACACACAACCTCTTTCTCGAGATGGCTCCTCCCGGTCGTGGTGGTGGTGGTTTCCGCGGTGGTCGTGGCGGCGGCGGCGGCGGCGGTTTTGGCGGTGGCTTTGGCGGTGGTCGTGGTGGCGGCGGCTTTGGCGGTGGCCGTGGTGGTGGTGTTGGCGGTCGTGGCGGCGCTGGTAAGCTTGCCCTTCGTTTCGTTCTCTTGATCGCTAAGTCGGTCTGGGGATATGGAGCATCGTGAACTAACTTCTTTTCCTTCTTAGGTGGTCGCGGTGGTCCCCGCGGTGGTGCTCGCGGTGGTCGTGGCGCTCCTCGTGGCGGTGCCCGTGGTGGTGCCCGTGGTGGTGCTGGCGGTGGCCACAAGGTCGTTGTTGTAAGTTGTTTTCTTCCCTTTCTCTATCTTTGACGGTCAGCCCCGTGGACAACACACGGCCGATTGCCCGACTTGACTTGTGTGTATGGATTCTAACTAGCTCTTCTTAACTATAGGAGCGTCACCGTCACGAGGGTGTCTTCATCTCCAGAGGCAAGCAGGATGATCTGGTCACCCGCAGCTACGCTCCCGGCATTGCTGTCTACGGCGAGAAGCGCATCCAGTCTGAGGAGACTACCAAGGCCGAGGACGGCACCAGCATCGTGAACAAGGTCGAGTACCGTGTCTGGAACCCCTTCCGCAGCAAGATCGCTGCTGGTATTCTAGCCGGTGTCGACAACCTGTACATTGCCCCTGGCAAGAAGGTTCTGTACCTGGGTGCCGCTTCTGGTACTTCGGTTTCTCACGTCTCCGACATGGTGGGTGCCCAGGGTCGTGTCTATGCCGTCGAGTTCTCCATCCGCTCTGGCCGTGAGCTGCTGCAGATGTCGATGAAGCGTAACAACATCAACCCTTTGGTCTTCGATGCCCGTATGCCCGTCAAGTACCGCTTCTATATTGACGGCATGGTCGATGTCATCTTCTGCGATGTTGCCCAGCCCAACCCCGCCCAGATTGTCTACGACAACGCCCGCATCTTCCTGCGCAAGGGTGGTTTCGTGCTGCTGTCCATCAAGGCCAGCTGTGTTGACTCTACCCGGCCGCAGGAGGAGGTGTACGCTGATGTTGTTGCCCGCATGCGCAAGTTCAACTTCAAGCCCAAGGAGCAGGTTTCTCTTGGTAAGTACAATCAGCTTTCTGTTTGCGAGCAGCAGGCTTGCCCTTGCTTCGTTGTTTGCCATCTTTCAGTACTAACATTCTTATCTCACGTCTTTAGAAACCTACGAGCGTGGCCACGCCCTTGTCGTCTTCCAGTACAACCCCGATTACGCCTGGTAAATAGCACAAGATATCCGATGGTAGTCTCGCTTCTAGCCACCGCCGCCGCTCTTCGACTCGCTTGGCTCTTGTTTGAATCCTATCTCCGAGGCTCCCCTCCAAATGGAGTGAGAGGGTGCCGGACCGGACAATTACATACCACACCACAAACTCAAACCATATATACTTGTGTATCTACATCCCCCCATGTGCTGTCTTACTAGCATTAGCACTTATAGGCCAATCGCACAGGGGGAGAAGAGGTCGGCGCGGGGCTTGGAGGCGGGTGCTTTCTTCAGCACGGTGTCTTACGTTCTTTGCTTGGGTTTAAAATTGGGGGTTTCTTCTGGCGTTCCAGGCGCAATACATCATTCTGTCGTTTTGTGTTTTATTATCTTTTTTTTTTCTTCTGACTTGCCTTTCCTCTCTCTCACTTCTGTCAAACTCTTGCTTTGCTTTTTTTGTTGTTTCTGTCATGCCAAACAAAAATCATCGGGAAAGAAATTGCGCCATATTCAGGTAGTATCTAGATTCCCTGCTTCTCTTTTTTTTTTACTGCTCTTTATCGCATCAAGAGATACTCATATACATATGTTTGAAAAAACGTCTTTGTTTTTAGGAGTCTAAGTGTATGTCTCGTGATGATGAATATTTTATGGCCTGCGAGCAAAGGTGTCTCGAAGAAAAAAGAATTGGCGAAATCCGGCTGTTGGTATAAGTGATAAGATTACCGAAGACGGGCTGGCGACTAGTGGTGATTGGTTAGAGAATATATGCTAGTAAGTTTTATAGTTGGAATTGGAGCTAGTATGTACTGGTACTAGTATCATTTGTTCTAGTCCTCATGTTGGTAGAGACATCATAAAAAGGTGGATATAAAGGAAAATCGCTGTATTACGAATGATGAGCCGTAAAGATAAGTCGTTAAAGTCTAAATACAAACCGCTAAAGAGAGAAACACGCTGGCTAGATAAACATGTCCAGATACAATACATAGAATCTGAAGATTAGGAATATTAGTACATAAGAGATGCGTAATGAGCATAACATACAGCCTCGTCATAATTTATCACGATACGGACCGGAATCTCAGGTTCCGGCTGCCAGTCCATAATCTCGCCCTCAAGATTCGAACATTGATAATTGGCAGAGCCATCACCACTCACACAGCACCGCAAATCACTGCACAAGAAAGACCAGATATCAACGGCATTCTGCTGTGCCTTTGCCAGCACTGCCAACAGTGAGCGTAGATGGCTCGTCTTGGCCTCTACGCAGACACAGCGAGGACACGGAACACTGCTTGAGTTCCCAGAAGCCGGTAGATGTGGTGCCGTTGGGTACGGAGGTTGGCTGCTGTTGCATAGACTATCCAGGGCTTGAATGTATGCTTGGTGTAGCTCGTTCGTCATGGCCGACATGACATGGACCGTAGAGATCCGGGAAGTGTCGGCATTGGAACTCGGGTCCGGCAGCATATTCGTGCCCGCTGTCTGCGGTAATAACAATGCTTGATGTATCTGAGATGATGATTGGCTCGTAGACTTGACCTTGCCATGATCTGATCTAAACATGACAAGATCGCCATCTCCATCGACCTGGCTGGTCGCGATACGAGCAAGAGGGTGTTGGCCAATGGTAGATCGTGTTTTCGGCATATGCTCGTCAAGTTGCAGGCCAGATTTGGAGAGAGATTCACTGCGTTTATGAGATCTTTGTGTTGAGTTTCGACGGGCACGAAGAAGCTCGTGGCTGTGTCGTCTGTTGGCGTTGCCGGTGCTGTTTAAGCCGGGAATAGCCTCGGGACCAGAAGAAACGGGCGATTTGTTGCCTCTATTTTTGCGGCCCATTGTGTGGTTGTTATGCGGGCTTTTGAGAAGGAGAAGAAGAATATGGTCATGAAAATATCGCAAAAGTAGTTGTTGTTCGTGCTTTTGCGAGGGTTTCGATCATATATCAAGAGGAGAGAAGATAGAGGCGACCTGAGGACGGGCAGCAGACGGGGAAGAGCCGCTTAAATAGTGCTAACTAACTATAATCGAAGTTTGAAGCTCAAAGAACCCACCGGTTATCAAGATTAGGGAGTTGAAAGACGGTTATGGTGTTATCAAAGAATTACCAAGAAAGGAACAAAGATGAAAGGCATTGTTCGACGAACCCACAAGACCAAGAATGTGCTGAAAGAAAGAACGAGATATGACAAAACATTGTCGAAAAGGTTGTTGACCTCGAAGTAGTAGATAACATGTTGAATATGATCTCTCAGTTTGACAGTATGATAGAACACACTGGAAGATATTGGTATAACCTTGAGACATGGTTCTACACTATCTGTATCTTGATATTCAAGCGGAGGAGGTATATAAAGAAGCAAAGTAGAGTTGGCGTCTATATTTCAAGGATCATATACACTTTCAAGACGATCTTGTAGTTGTAGCAAGGAGAAAATATGGTTTAGATTCATTACCGATATCGTTTGTATGAAGAAAGGAAAGTGACGAAGAAGACGACGACCATGATGATACATAACTTAGACCTAAACAGGAAAGATCCAAGTGTGCCCCACAAAAGAGGTTGCTATTTAGCCACTGTGGTACAATGGCGAGCGAAGAAGTAAGCCTCTCAAAATCAAAGAAAGGAAGAGAAGGGAAATGAATAACAGATAGACACCATTGCATATGTAGCATACCTAATATTGACGAATAGCAGGCTTTTAAGTAAAGCAGGAAAAGAAAGAAGTAGGATCATCGTTAAGCCTACTGCAAGCCCGATGACCTCTTCTGGATGTAACGCTGTAGACGAATCCTATCCTCGCGATGAATGGTACAGCTGGATCTCCATCACTTCTTTGCTTTTTTTCTTGGGGCCAAGGAAAGAATAAGAGAAACTAGCTGTAAAATAGCTAGTCCGAAATTGCGCCGTCAATGGAGGGTCACTTGGTAAAAATCGCAAGACTGCATAGGTATCCATGGCTGAAGACTACAGCCGACTTTCCAGACCAAGTCATCGAGATAGACGAGAGATATTTGACAGTCGATCGGATATTATGTTTTTCCATCGGTTACCAAAAAAGAGATGGGCTATTGAATATGTTATTAGTTTATACAGATGAGATGTATACGATTATTTTTGGTGTGGGCTAATAATAAATGCCCCGAAAGGAAGCTACTTGCCGTATACCGAAAACGGAAATATCGCATCCGGGACAAAATGTGATGGGCAGAGATTCCGGGCGACAAATCACCCAACGGCAACTACTGCTTTTCTCCATTACGCATATATGCGGGGAAATTTGGCTATTATTCAGCTTCCCTCACCTTTTTCTTCTTTATATTTCTGTCTTTTTTATTATGAGTCTCTCATTCTTTTTCATGTTACTGATTTTATGATATGCCCTCTTTTTCTCAATTTTTCACATCGTTACAACTCTATATCATCACAGAATCTTTCCATCCTTCAATAAAGAAAGTATTTTCCGAACATACAATCCGAATTTGCCTTATCAACATAGCGAGAAAAAAAGGGCCAGTAGCGCCATAACGGCCCATCTTATGAAAACAGTCTAGTTTCTCTCTCTAGTGACTTTCTTTGTTGACATCTCATTTTTGCTAGAGCGATCACGATTATAATTCTATCTTGTTATTTTTGTATCTGAAATGGATAATGCAGAACCGATTCTCACAGCCAATCTGATCGCTGCTCCAACTTCTACTTCATACACGGCAGATATGTCATCCAACTGTGGCCGTATCTTCTTTGTTCCAGATGCCCTCAGCCATTGCCACTTGCCCTGTTTTCTCACCTGAACGGTACTTCACTATCGTCATTATATAGCCATGTATCGCGGTCTTTCCCAAGAGCAGCTCAATGACTTGAGCACCATTGAGCGAGTATGCTCATCTTTGTCACTCGTCGGTTGCTTGATCACGATAGCCTCCTTTGCATCTTCTACACGCTTCCGCAAGCCGATCAACAGAATGGTCTTCTTCGCTAGCTTTGGAAATATGCTCACTAACGTGGCTACCCTGATCTCTCGCTCCGGCATCGATGCTCCGAATTCTGGACTGTGCCAGTTCCAAGCCTTCTTGATCCAGATGTGAGTAACTATCACGGAAACGAGAAGACATTCTGTAGTCAGTGATATTATACAAAGTGCGCTCCACTGACTAATCTCACCGCGCAGGTTCATGCCGGCTGATGCGTACTGGACCTTGGCTATGGCTATCAACGTCCACTTGACCTTCTACAGGCACTTTAACGCACTGAAGCTGAGCCGGATGGAAATTCCCTATATATGCCTTTGCTATGGAATACCGCTGGTCCCGGCGCTCACATTGCTCTTCGTCCGCCACAGCCGTGAAGCAAGCCGTCCATACGGAAACGCCACGCTTTGGTGCTGGATATCTCCGCAGTGGCATGAATACAGAATAGCCCTATTCTATGCACCCGTCTGGTTATCCATAATAGTGACCATCGGCATATACATCCGAGCCGGCAAGAAGATCTTCCATATCCGCAAGCAGCTCAAGTCTTTCCAGTCCTCTAATAACGACACCGATCTCGCTTCATCAGCCATCAGAACAACCGAAGTCGTTGTGACGTCCGAGCCCATGACGCCTAAGAAAAACACAGGTTCGTTTACCGCTACGATGCTTCTTACAGAGCCTCAACCGTCCGGCCAACGCGCCTACTCCGTCTCAGTGACCACCGAGCCGGCCGAAACCACCGTGCCTTTCGACTTCGTCACCGCCGAAGACGTCAAAAGTATCGCTTCTCCACGCCGTCTAACCGCCGCCTCTGCAGTGCCCAACACACACAGCTACACCCACCAAAGCCATTATTATATTCCTCATATTCACCGCCCCTTTCACTTCCACCGCCAATCTCATAGCGAGCGGAAACGCGCTCACGCTCTAAATAAAGCTGCCTGGTCGTATACGAAATGCGCCATGCTCTTCTTTACCGCTATGCTCGTCACGTGGGCCCCGTCTAGTGCTAATCGTGTCTACTCTTATGCCAACGATGAGAACAGCTCGCCGGCTTTGGAGTACATGAGTGCCTTTGTACTCCCCCTTCAAGGATTATGGAACTTTCTTATCTACATGGTTTTCTCGTGGGATGCCTTTCGTGACTCGTGGCATACTATCATGTGTTCAAACACGACGAGGAATAGCAGTGATACCAAAACTGGCTCACGGCAAAGGAAAAAGAGTGTTGCTTCTTTTTCTAAAAGGGCACCAAATCCAACATTGCCTGCTTTAGATCGCTATAGAATTTCATATCCGCGCCAAATCGGAAGTGCGGATAGCCTTGCTCACCTCTCTAAACCGGGTCTAGATCCAGATTCAAATTTACCATGTCCGGATCTGCCATCTTAAGACTTGGGACTTGGAAATCACTCTCGTCTAATTGATAGACAATTCATGGACATATGTATCTCATGTATTATATAGCAGTCAATAATCAGTAACTAATTAATGGCATGGCGTCGTCTCGCCCTTTGATGTATTCTGGGGGGGGGGGTATTAAATATAATCTTCTTTGTAGGATATAGTCCATCCTAATTCCAATAACGCCGTAGCCAAACAAACACAATAGACAAGATGAATAACATGTGACAAAGGGAATAAGAGAAAAAGAAAAAAAAAGTGCTGTCAATCATGATCAAGAGCGGACTGCCTTTATCAGATGGTACTGCCAACAGGTATCCAAGCGAATGCACTCTTCGATGATCTCCGGATGCTCCCACCACCATTTATGAGCCCCTACAAACCGGCCCCATAGCTGCTTCCACAAAAGACGCCCGACAAGACATCTCAGCTCAATCTGCGCTTCCTTGTCGCTCCCAATGCTGCCATCAGATGGTCGCCGGCCACCATCTGGAACTGAGAGTAAATTTTCGTTTCTCTCGGGAATAGATGGTGCATATCGGCTCATAAATGATCGTGGTCTTGTGCTCTCGCTTGGCAAGATAGCTCGGAAATCAGCCGTAGTAATCACACTGCCTGCATTACGTAGTTCTGCTTCGAGCAGCCATTTCCGGAATAGTACACTGGGATTAGTGCAACGCTGCTGCTGGGTGATATTGGCTATAAGGTTCTTGTCAATCCAAGCCTTCAGTCTAGGTCCTACCCGTTGAGACGGCATAGGGTCAATCAAAGCCAGCCGAAGAGCACCGCCAGGGGCTAAGCAACTACGGATTCGAGCCAAGGCTTGGGGTATATCGGATGCGGGTAGTGCTGAAGCCAGAGCATATGAGTAAATGGTCCCGAACCCACCGCTGATAATTGGAATTTCCTCCGGTGATATGACCGGGGTCTGGACAGGAATTATGTTTTCATAATGTTGCGGGACTTGAGTCGCAGTGTTGGCAACATAGAACACTTGCTTCGAGGGGTTCGTCGATGAAATGTACGACGCCATACCTAATGATACACTTAGTTAAAACCCTTTACATATACAAACATCATATAGGTGAATCTTACCTGGTGCCTCAAATAAGCACATGATACGTTGAGCCTTAGACCGGGTCATTTTCAAATCCGAAGCCGAGATCTTTTGGAACTCTTCCCGGTCAATAGAATGCAGGGCTGTAAGCATCCATCGCTTCTTCTCCATTTCCATCTCTTTATATAAGGATGGGTTGCGCTCCATACCCCAATCCTGATTCAACGCGGTTATGACGGCTCTAGGGCTCGATGAATCCATCATTTTAGCCGTTAACTGTACAGCTTGAAACTTAGCAGTTTTGCTAGGCTCGGGAGGTGGGGGATGATAAGGCAAAGTATCTTCATCAGCGAGTAGACTTTCGACATTCACTTTCGTCTCAGTGATTGTGATAGCCGCAGCTTCATCAACCCAATTTTCCGGGATATTCCATGACTCGGGATCATTAGGACCAAAAGCTTGTATCCAACCATTGGGTGGCTTGGAAGAATGTTGCTGTAAAATGCTTTCGAAGTCTACTGGGAAGTCTTCAATTTGGGGTAGAATGTAGGTGTTGCGTTCATCGAAAATTATATCCTCAACGTTTGATTCTTGGTGAGTATAGCGAAGTGATTTGCGAAGTACCGGTTCATTCTGTGGTGTTTCGGGGGGTGTTGGTGGTGTTTTAGCGCAAGACGGAGCTAATTGTTGTTGTGAAGATGCAGACGATTTGAAAAAGTGAGATTTCCGCTCATGCTGAATTGGGGCTGATGTGGATTTACTGTTGATTGTAGCAAAGGATGATGAAACAGAATGATTGATGTACGACGAATTTTTACCTGTTCTGTTTGAATCGTAACGCCTTAACATGTCGATAGAAGGGTCAAATCCCGTGGCTTGTGTACATAGTGATGATTGGTTAGTAGCCCTAGAAAAAATAGAGTCTATATAGCATTAGTTAGTATAATATATCACGAGTGATACGCCTATAGTGTTGTGCTATGTTCACTCTTACCTCTAGATATTGGACTACCAAGATCGTCCTGATCACACACATTCCCCAGATGAGTATCAGTCAAAATCGGCTCGCAGATTTGCATATCAAGCTGTGGAGATCGAGACTTAGGTCTTAGGGGCTTTATAGTTGAAGGTCCCTGGCCTCCGTCGCTATTATTTGACATAGAGTCACGGCCAAAGCTCAAGCGTGACAGGGCGCGGCTTTCTGACCTGCCCGATTTTTGGTCAGAATCTATGTTGCGTATCGATGGTTGCAACGAGTTCCGAGAGTTGAGAGATCCAGGCTTAGAAGACTGTTTGAAGGAGCCAGATGATATTGACTCAAGGCCAAAAAATGATGAACGCCGTTTAGATTCATCGCTAGAGGAAGGTGGCTGTAAAGCGGCGGGGGAAGTTGGCCGGTTCTTGTTGTTTGTGGTGGTGACTCGTCTCAATGTACGAGAACTAAAAAAGCCACCAAAAGTACGCTCGCTCTTCTCCGCGGGGCGTTCTTGTGATGAAGGCGTTCCAGTGCTTCGGGTGCTGACTGAACTTCTTGACGTATCACTTGGCTTGCTTTTCTTCTCCAGCTCTTTGCGGGCACGACGCTCGCCCACCAGCTCGCGCTGTGGATCTGTCCATACGACGTCAAACATGAAGTCTTATTCCAAGTAGTGGTGTGATGGTTGGCTGGTCGATCTACTTAAGTAGAATGATGGGATATGCTTCGGAATAGTCTGGCTTGAAAGCGGGCGAACAACAGATCGTCTAGTGGTAGGTCATGGTATGTTAGCCAGCGACCGATACAAGAGAAATAAGGACTGTGTGAACGTAAATCGCCAATATAGCACTGGGGTCTCCTGCGTTTGAAGAAGCGCTTCCCGCACAGTGATCGAGGAAGCAATTGTTTGATTCAAGACATTCCATCCGTTGCAGCCGCCTCGATAGGCGACATACAGATCTCAAAAACTCTAGAATGACGAACAATGGATGCAATTGAGCAGCCAGCCGACAGGATCTAGAAAGGGCAGATGAACATGTACGTACCGAGATGATATCTTGTGACAGGCTCGGGCCAAGTTGATGAAGTTGCAGCAACAGCGTGGGTTAAAGTTGGTGTTGTGACAGAGAAAGGAAACAAACTTTCTATAAGTTTTGGCAAAGTTGTTGGTTAAGAGGCTCCAGAAAATCACTGCAGCAGTCAAAGTTGTTGTTGCTCTGCTGCTGCTAGGGATGTCGACTTTCTCAGTGCCTGCAGCGACGATAGTTCCTCGGCGCAGGGCCAGCACAGCAGGCAAACGAGATGTCTTTTCCGATGCAAGGGATGGCGATTATATGGCTTTCGATAAAGGGAAGCAGGATCTAAGCAAATGGGAATGACGAATGGCGCTGATCAATGATGATCCGACGATGATCGGTGCAAGTTGTGATGGTAAGAAAGTTATGAAGGTGAAAGGAGTTTGAGATCTGCTTCGTAGTGTCTCGTGAAAACAGAAAGAGCGGCGAGGCTGACCAAGATCAAAATGGGCAGGCGTATAAAAGGGAAAAAACCGACGGCTGCCAGACGCAATGTTTTCATGTCAAGCGGAAAAGATGAGCAGATACGATCTTAGCTGCGAAGCAGTTGCCGTTTACATGTGCAGGCGCAAGCACACCCTAAGAAGAAGGAAGCACGTAAAGGGAAATATCTGAATCCTATCTCCAAGTAGGATTGCGGGCGACAACCACTTACACCAAAAGTAAAAGAGGTGATGAAATAATACTAGAAATAAGAATGGATGCAAGACTAGACTAAGGAGAGAACCGCTATGATAGACCAATGCTATGATTTCGATATCGTAATATAGAAAAGGCGGAATTCCAGTCATAGGCAGATAGGTCATCATGAAGACGTCTTGTCTCTACTGGCTCTTTTTTGCTAAGATTCTTCGAGACTGAGCATACAGATACGCACTTACTGTAGACTATTGCCACGAGTCCTGACTAAGTTGTTGCAGGACGACGGCTCGGTCTCTGGCCAATATCGACCGATTGATTGCACCTACACGTGTACAATGACCGCCCGCCTGATAATCACGAATATCTTTGTCAGTGGGTGCAGGGGAGAGTCTTGGGCGAACATGAGACCTGGGCCGTGATTCAGCTCTAATGAGATGGCCTAATGAGGTGGGCGGGCGTCTTTGCCATGCTTGCGTCCTGTTAAACGTCTGTCCTTTCGGGTGCCTTTTTTACAGTGTTATTATCAAGCGGGCCTGATGCCACCACACCTGAGGTTTTGCCGCCGCATAAAACGATTGCTACTAGAAAGTGTTTGCACGTGTGCTTTTGTGTAGATGTAGAGATTGTGTACGAATGTGTACTATACTAGCACATGCTGCCCCTCACTTGCATATGGTGGTGACAATCTGTCACGCAACAACAGGTTGATAATATAATCTAGAAGGAACAAGCTGCACAAATATCACCATTATACTTTATACAAATGTATATGTATATAGCAAGCTTTGTGCGCAGAGAAAGTATGTTAAACACGTAAACAAGCCCACTCACTCTTCATGCAATACAGTTTATGGATACATTTTCCCATAAATAGTTTCCCACAAAGGGATCAAGTCGCGCAATGCTGTCGAATACGGCTTGCCGTGGCGTTGCTGACTCTACACAAAGTGGACGATATGGTCGTCTCTCTTATCAAGACAAGATGCATGGGAAATTACCAACTTCATCCGTTGTTGTATGACCAGCCGCCACCAGTCCAGAACTACGGCAGCCTCGAAACACGTGATTTCAAGTAGTTGTGAACGTAGTTATTATTACTAGATCAAAAAAGATATTTGTATTCACAATCCGTATATCAACATAGTTATTAAATGGCCGGTCTCACCGGCGTAGTAAGTAGTCCGGCAACACTTTTACATCAGAGATTTTCAACCAAAAACTTGACATCTCAACCAACCTATCAACCAACCTAGTTATAAGATCCGCATTAACTAACAGCTTGCGTTTGTTTTTGTTTTAGCATCAAGAATTGGCTAGTTGCCTATGCATGGGTCCTTCCTGCAAGCCTTAGTGTGGAAGCACTACAGGTGTACTAGCGAGCCCACGGCAATGTGTAACAAAGTCGTGCAACGCAAGCATTTATAGAATGGGTTCAAGCCTTTTTCGTGAGGGAGGGGACAAATTTTATGTTGTGTCTAGCTCCCCAGACATATTTATGAATATTTTTATCTGCACAGATTCTGAGGGATAAGCTAGCCAGTGGGCCAGTTCAGTATCCCTAGTATGGTGGTTCAGGCACAGAGTACATGATGTAAGGGATATCCAAACCTCTAGGACTGATATCTTAATCTAATCCTATTCCAGGTATATACAGGAAATGTTACCACAACGCCTCTTTTTTGCATCAAGTGCTAATGCAGATGATATATTTAGCTTTCTAACACCTTGACATGTAAGATACCGGCCCTGGACTAACACTATGTAATATACAATGTAAGGTGAAGGACAAGGACAATCACATTGAGAGCTAAGTGGGTTATGTTCATGTTTCTAGGAAAAAAATATCCGCAGTAACCCTAACATAACCCTGGTTATACGAAACCCGAAGCCCCACACCACGCAAAAAGTGATGTCCCGGAGGACGAAGTTCGAGCTTTCCGGCTGAGCCGGAGCATCGGGAATCGAGCCCAATGCGGGGGTCGAACCCGCAGCCTTAAGATTAAGAGTCTTACGCTCTACCGATTGAGCTAACCGGGCGGGGTTTTTCGTGAAAGAAAGTGGTGCTGCTGCCTCTATGAGCTATCGTGAACATGGGCGCAAGATTTTTACTTTTTTAGATTTTGGAGTCGTTGTTACTGGTATTTAGGATAAACAAGATGACGACGACGGAAAGAGCATTACTATAAATCTATCTAGCTAGCTAAAGGCAGACTCCGGTAGTTGTACGTGAACTTTCTACAGAAAGAAAGAAGCCGTAGTAAGCATCTATCATCCGTGATATTTGAAAAATTATAGCAAGACATGATGGGTGCGTCTATCTTATATTAATAAGAGCATATAATGATACTATTCATGCCGCCCGGAGAAGGGGAAAGAATGATGAAGGAATAATTTGTGGCAGTACGTACACCGAGTAATTTGGCCTTTTAATGAGAGTTACACAGACTATTCGCCCCATGCTATCCATGTTCTTGAGTACACGAATCTCGCCTATATACTGGCGTTTCTGATACCAATTTTTGGCTTAGTGTCTCAGTTACTGAGACAGACCTACCTGAGATAGATCGAGCTGACTGTATCATGATGAGGCTTGACCAATGGGCTCAGCATGGAGATTGGAGAAAAGCTGAGAGTGGAGTGTTGATGAAGTTGATGAGGGTGGAATTGGGGCTGCTATATATGTCTGCTAGAAAAGAAAAGAAAGGCTTACCAGCATGAGATATACAATACAGTTGTCCATTTGATTTTAGACAGTTTTTGAGACCATTGGTATCACAAAGACGCTGAATAAGACTTATCCTAGCGTTGCACCATATGTAGACATACGGTATTATCTATATTGGTATATCGCTATATTATTGGGAAGGCCAAAATCAGTAGTGACTGGTTGCTGAAAGAAGGCTGCGTAACGAGGACGACTTAGAATGAGGTAGTACAAAAACAATTGCCGTTGAGTAGTAAACCTTGAGCACATCTATGCGCATTCCACAAGCTTCTCTAATTGTGACATGCTATATATATTTTTATTATATAAATAGTGTTGTCGTACTTTGATGAAAGGAAGGCTTGTGGTTAGATGAACCTGTGCGTTATTTGGAGATGCAGTTTTTCGTGATTATTTTTCTGCAATGCGACGCGTTTCAACTTATATTATAGTGCTTTCATTGTCATCGTAGACTCATTGACTCATTAACTAGAGCGAATCTACACCGCTCCCAAGCAACTCAATATGTTATTTCAGGGATCGGGTTGTGAGGCAGGACCCAGGTGTGCTTCGTACTCAATTAAGCAACGGCAGTGGATCAGGAGGAAGAAAACCTTGGCCAGCGTCCTGTAGTGCATGTGCTACAGAGGATAAAGGCTTAGTGCTCCCAAATAGACACAAGCCGGGAGATAAAAAGTGTTGTCACGGTCCTGACATACTGGCTGCCTGGTATGTAGATATGGCTTTGTTTTGTTTTCACGATAAAGAGGCTGGGCTGGGCCCAGTATTGATGACTATCCGACACGACTGGGAAAGAGGAAGGCACGAGTATCAGCATTGATGATGCCGTGGCAACTACTCTATCAAAGTATACAAACTTGAGATCTAGTTGCGCACGAGATTTCAAAATGACTAACTTCGGGTTTTGGTGGTGCTTTCTTTATAGCCTCGTTACCTTCAATGCATTCATCACTTTCTATGCTGGCCATCCATCACACCAAGTTTTACTACAGCAACATCGGATCTGGTGTCTAAAACCTGCTTTCCTATTGGCTTGTGCTATATTTTCTTAGACCATACTACTTGTCTTCTGACGGGCTGTTGCTTTCACCAAAGCAAAGCCAGCGCATAGTGACCTGCTGTCTTCTTTTTCTACCTCACATCTTTAGCCAACTCAGTCTTGCTTGATACATCTTTTCACTCTGGCATCATCTGGTCTAGTTCTCTCTTGTTCGCTTGCTCTAAGGAGCGCTGCCGATCGACTATCTACAGACCGGCTTCTGTTATGAACTAGTTCGTCGTGTGCTTTGATTTCCTTTGGCTCACCCCTTCTATCCTGGCATTTATCTTCATGCCCATCTTCTCGAAGTTTTCATCACACACGGGTTGTTACTTACGCCATCGTCGCGTGTATCCATCTTCCCGTTAACT
The DNA here is from genome assembly GCA_004009845.1 of Davidsoniella eucalypti. Lineage (NCBI taxonomy): Eukaryota > Fungi > Ascomycota > Sordariomycetes > Microascales > Ceratocystidaceae > Davidsoniella > Davidsoniella eucalypti. The sequence continues at coordinate 16,983 of RMBW01000092.1, read as the reverse complement.
TGCCGACGCGCACCGAACTTGACTGTTAGCACGCTACATTCCGCCCCAAGCGATCTCGAAAACTGAGGCGGTGTCTTTAGTTCTATCAGCCAAACAGCGGTTTCCATTTTGTTCTACGTGTTTTATTTTTCCTTGACTCTCTTCGGCTTTCATGGCACCACTTGAGCAAATGCATCACATTGATCCGCCAAGTGGTAGGCACGGAGCTGTGCTAGACCATCAACATCATCATATCAATCACCCAACGTTTTCTAGTTGGTTCAGATCCAAGATGGCATGGCTCAAGGATGCTATAATCCACTTAGACCGACGCATATCATCTTCTACCTTTGGCAGAATATTTCGACTACAAGGCTCGGGCCATGTATGTAACATCAACTCATTCAAATCGGCCTTCACATACTAACATCCTTACCTTTAAACAGCCCAACGAAGTCCCATCGGCCACCTTTTTGACAGAACTGCGCGCGGGCGTGACAACTTTTGCTACTGTAGCATACATTATTGCCGTCAACGTAGGTTGCCCCTTGCGATTTTGGTATTGCTTAAACTTAACTGAATCTGTACTAATTCATTACCCTTCACTCTGTAGGCGACAGTTCTTTCTCAAACTGGTGGAACTTGTTTTTGCAGCGAGACTGATAGACAGAAGTGCGACAACTATGCCGATTATGTTGAATGTAAAGAAGGTATACAGCCAAAACGACATCCAGCACCAGATACCCTTTAATATTTAAGCAAAGGATGATTCTCACATAATTTTAGAGGTACGAAGAGATCTCATAACAGCCACGGCTGCGATATCTGGCTTAGCCAGCTTCCTTTTTGGATTTCTCACAAATTTGCCAGTGGCCCTTGGGTAAGTCAAGTTTGCTCAAATTCGGGTCCCACCTATCGTGCAATGCCAATCAACAAACCTATTAACAAGTCGTGATATATATAGTCCAGGAATGGGCCTTAATGCATACTTCGCCTTTCAAGTAGTTGGGCCTAATGGCAGTGGCTCAATTCCGTACAGAATGGCACTGACTGCTGTCTTCGTTGAAGGATTGATTTTTGTATTGCTCGCTTTGACTGGCATGCGGCAATGGCTTGTCAGATTGATCCCGGCTACCATTAAGACAGCAACTGGAGTAGGCATTGGCCTCTTTCTAACAGAAATTGGACTTTCCTATGCCGCAGGTATTGGTGCTATCACCGGCGGCTGGAAGTCAACACCTCTAGCACTGGGAGGTTGCCCTCCTGAGCTGATTGATTCGCAGACTCAGATGTGTAGTAGCGGACTAATGTCCAATCCCAAAGTGAGTCGTATTAATCATTAACCATGATATCCTATACATATTAGAAGTACTAACAATATCGAGTAGATGTGGGTGGGGATTGTATGTGGAGGTATTGTCACAGCATTCCTCATGTCCTTTCGAGTCAAGTATGCTCTTATCATCGGCATTGCTTTTGTATCGATTTTGTCGTGGCCGTAAGTTTCACCCTCTCTTTTCCTACAGGATGGATTCTCTAGTGACTAACCATGACATTCCCTTAGGCGTAACACCGCCATCACGTATTTTCCTGATACTAGCGAAGGAGATTCACGTTATGAGTTCTTTACTAAAGTTGTGGATTTTCACCCTATCAAGCATACACTAGCAAAGCTAGACTGGGATCTAAGTGCCAACGGTTCTCAATTCGCTCTAGCTTTGTTCACGTTTCTCTACGTTGACATCATCGATGCAACTGCTACACTATATTCAATGGTGAGGTTTTGCGGAGCAGTTGATCCAAAAGATGGCGATTTTCCAAGGTCAACATTAGCTTATTGCACAGACGCAATTTGCATCTCTATTGGAGCCCTATTTGGCAGCTCGCCCGTGACTGCTTTTATAGAAAGCGGTGCTGGAATCGCCGAGGGAGGGCGAACCGGGCTTACTGCCATGGCAACTGGCCTCTGCTTCATGATATCAATCTTCTTTGCGCCGATTTTTGCATCTATCCACCGTGGGCTACAGGATGCACGTTGATTTTAGTAAGTAGCCTATTTTGGTGGTTGGTTCAGAGTGAGTAGAGAACGTTCTAGTTGGCTAACATGACTCTAGGTCGGTTGCATGATGATTCGACAGATTACGCAAATCAACTGGCGGTATCTTGGTGATATACTTCCATCTTTCGTTGTTATGACATTTATTCCATTTAGCTACAGCGTGGCATACGGACTTATAGCGTAAGTGGTACCTGCTATCCATTTGTGCAACCTCGATGTTTGTACAGTAACACAGTGAGTGCATGGTGGTGCACCAATGCTAACATGTGGTATTAGTGGCATCTTTGTTTACACAACTTTGAATTCAATGATTGCCGTTGCTGTTTGGGCGTCTGGCGGACGTCTTGAGCCCCGGGAATATGATATGAAGGAATACTGGACATGGAAGGGCATGGGTCGACAGCCATGGTTTGTTCGTGCTGTGCGGAACCGTGGTCGTTTCTGGTATGATCGCGATGATCCCACCAAACAAGGTTTTAATCTTGGCGGGGAACATGAAGCGGATCACGTCCAGGGTAGTTCATTCGAGTATTCTCGCCAAGCGTCTTCTAATGGGGGTGATAAGGATACCCTAGGATTACAGGCGCCCCAGCGAGCATTCACAGGACGCCGGTAGGGCAAAGAGTATAGGGCAGTGAATGCTAGCTTGCTGCGTCTGTTACTGTGATAGAGCGACAAGATTATTGGTTCTACATGGGTGGTTGGAGTTTGTTTGTCGGTTGTGGAGGAGCGAGGTAGGGCGGGGTACAACACCATCCCTAGGGTTATTAGGGTAATATGTTATGAAATGTTGGGTCAGCTTGAGGTTATACAAATTTATAGCGGCTAGAGCGGCTGGCCATAGAAATTCAACATCATCATATACTAGCACACTAATTAACATTGCTTACCCTAGAAATCTTTATGATTCACGAAAGGGCCGAGAAGCGAAAAGGCAGTTGAGTTTTTGCGGGCAGAGAGAGTGCCGATACGACAAACGATGGTTCGGCCCAAGCAGCAGTAGACAGAGGTCTGATTGGCTGAATGGTTTTGGGATCCAGGCTGTTGTGCAGTGTGCAGTGTGCAGATGCAGTTCGGGCTGACAGAAAGCGGCCCAAAGTAACAGATGGGGCATCCTACGTAATTTGGCAGGAACCTAAGCTCTATCTTGGTGTTGCGTGTGCCCTGTTAGGCATTGTTTTTTTGCGTTTTTATTCGTATTTTTTTTCTTTTTTTTCTGTGCAACTATTGGTAGTATTTTTTTTCAGGAAGCTAAGGCATCTGCCGTGCGTTTTGTATCTGGTGTACCGCTAGCTATGGCTTTAGCTCAAGTTGTAATGTAATGGCAAAGTAAGAAAAGCACTACAGTTTTCGAATAGTAGCAATAGCAGCAGCCACAGTACAGTGGTAGTTACTACTACTAGGCTGGTTTTTTTAGCTGTAGCTCTAGTTGGTGGTTGGATTAAAGCAGGAAGGAGAACGAGCTTCGGGCTTCCTTGATTTCTTTTCTGTTTATCAACTTCACCATTAATCATTGACCATTGACAACCCACCATCAATCATCAACAACCAACCAACCATTCGACTGAATACCGCTCACCATCGCCATATAGTCTTACCGTCCATCTCCATTTCTAACTATAACCCCGCGAGCGCTGCTATCTGCGACTTGCCGTGCTTGATCTACTTGCTGTGATCGCAGGTGGCCTCCCAGGAAACAAGCACAATCACCCGTCTTCGATCTCTTCCATTGTAGCAGCATCGACGTTGAATTCCGTGCTTCTACCTGCCTCCCACAGCCTGACATCAGAACCCAGAAAAGAGCAACAAATAAAGCTATACTTACTCCAACACCAACCTTCCTGCGTCAATCGCAATGGCCTCCCACGCGCGGTGGAACACAAGTGAGTTTTTGATGCCTTGCGTCCCCCTTTGCCGGCCTGGGCCAATACATAATGCTGCTGCCGCTTCTCGAGACTATGTGCTAACTGCGTGATTGTTTACTCTTCTCTAGTTGAGTCCGATGCGGTACGCACTAAATCTCCATCTTTCCTGACATATCATAATTGACTTCTAACATGTAACATTGTCCTGTCCTTTTTCCCCATGCTATAGGGCGTCTTCACAAGTCTTATTGAAGAACTTGGTGTCCAAGGCGCTCAGTTTACCGAAATCCTGTCCCTGGACGAGAGTTCTCTTCAAAGGCTTGAGCCTGTCTACGGTGTCATCTTCCTCTTCAAGTACCCCACCGACACGCCGTATACCCCAGCAACGGCCCAGAAGATGGCGAATTCGATCGTTCTGGCGCCCAGACCTTGTACTTTGCCAAGCAGACCGTCGCGAACGCCTGTGGCACCCAGGCCGTACTCAGTATCTTGTTGAACAAGCTTGACCACATCAATATTGGCAATCAGCTGCGTGAATTCCATAACTTTGCCATCTCGCTCCCGCCCGAGTACCGCGGCGACTCCATGGCCAACCACGACGTGATCCGTGACGTACATAATTCACAGGCCCGCATGAACCCATTCATCGACGACGGTATTCCACGGCCCACAGACGAGTCTGCAGATGCCTTCCATTTTGTTGCCTACTCGTCCATTGACGGCACCCTATACGAGCTGGACGGTCTACAGCCAGCGCCCATCTCGCATGGCTCGTGCCCCAGCGCGCAGTTCTCTAGCAAGGTCATCCCCGTGCTACAGCGCCGTATTGCGCGGTACAGCCAAAGTGAGATCCGGTTTAACCTGATGGCCTTGGTGCGTGACCAGAGGCAAGTAGCCCAAGAGCGTCACGACTCTATCATGTTGGAACAGGAGGAAAGACAGCGACGCAACTGGACAATTGAGGGCTCGTTGCGCAAGGATAACTTTGTTGGGTTCATTGGCGAGTTGCTCAAACTCACCATGGCAGACAAAGAGCAAAAGGGCGAGACTAAAGCATGGATAGATGAAAGTCGTCGGCGCATGTTGGAAGAACAAGTTCAGAGACGTGCCGCACGTCAACGTGACTAGGGAAACTTGGACATAGATAGAAGGATATTATATGTATATAGATACCTATGGGTCTAGTCTACATGAATTCGGCAATATATATATAATATAATGACGTGGCTAGTAGAGTGGTGAAGACAAGAAGTCCGGGCTGTGATACAATCTAGAATCAAGGCCGCATGATGTATTAGATCAAGAAGAAAAAAAAAGAGGTAGAGGTATATTACAGAGCTACAACTATTAACAAAAAGAAAAGAAAAAAAGAACCGAGTTATAATATTGAAGAAGTAGAAAAGGAGTTTTTACATTCTAATTTGAAAGGGTTTTTTTTCGGAGTGTTTTTTTCGATTGAAAATCAAGTTTACTTGAACAAAACTGATAGATAGCAAATAGAGAAGAGAAAAATGACTTGGGCAAATTCAGGATCTATCTATACCAACAGTTTGGTTTTGATCTGTAACACCTGGCAATGTATTAGAAACATTAGTAGTACCAGTATTAGCAGAAGCAGCTATCGTAGACTTGTTATCACCAGAGTCTGTCTTTTCTGAAGAAGTGATCTGAGACTCGGAAGAAGACGTGGTAGGTTCTACTTGTTTCTGCTTTTCCCCTTCCTCCTCTTCTTTCTTCTTCTGTTCAGCTTCCTTCTCTTCAGCCTCTTTCTTCTTTGCTTCTTCTTCTTCACGTTTCCGTCGTTCAACTTGTCGTCTACGTTCTTCCTCAGCCTCAACATTGGCGATATGACCTTCTGCTAGACCTGGTGCTAGACTAGCGATGAAAATCATAAATCCACGTTCCATACGACGAATGATATTGAGTATCCAGGTAGCTTGGTTACGTTGTGCCCGTTGGTATAGACGATTGGCGAGGACTTCGGGGTTAGCGGGAACACCACCAGCGTTGCCTACACCTGCAGCTCCTATGAGTGGATTGGCAGCTGCGGCTGGTTGTCCGTGAGCATCGATTCGAGGCATCAGACCACCAATGACATTAGCTCTTATGGCTCGACCGATACCTTCAAAGAGACCGACGTTCAAGCCAATGAAACCCACAGCCATGGCAAGTGCCCCAACCCATCGATAAGGATCGTTTGTTCCTCCAGCAAACCACCAGATAAAGAGCAAGAGGCGGAAAATGAACCATATTTCAGACCATAGCAAGCTCAGAATTTGGAGCCATATAGGCCGTTCAGGAGTAACTTGCGCATTTACAGCCTGAAACGCATCGATCTGGATAACGTTCGGATTTGGAGGTTGAGGGCCAAAGTTTTGCTGTAATGGAACAGTGGGAGTCGGCGTCAGCACTGGCCGCGGGGGGTTAGGGTTAATAAACGGCACAGGCGGCTTGACTTTGCTCATGTCGACGATGATGCCATAGGCCCGGCCATCCGGAGAATACAGCGTGTACATGGTTGGCGTTGGGCGCAACGCAGCTTCAGTAAGCTGAGGCGTGTGGATGCGAGGCGGAGGTTGAGCAAAGAGAGGCGTCGGAGCTCGCTCGCCAGCAGCGGCAGTGGCGACAGCTACATGCGAGAATGGAGGTAGAGCGTGTCCGTGGCCTAATGGGGCTCTGCCTGAGATTGAGCGCTGCATAGCAGAAGCAATGATATTGACAGCCTCTTGGTTCCGCTGCTCCCCGTAGGCTGTAGGTGTTGGGTGGTATTGAGGCGGTGGCGGTGGCGGCGCGGCCGGGCGAACCATGGAAGGGCTCGGCGAAGGCGCAACTACGTGTTGTGGAGTGCGCGATCTGTGCTGGTAATGGGCCTGGATGCGACGCTGAATCTCGGCTTCAGTAAGCATTGGTGACGAGCGGATGGGTGGCGTAGGGCGCGGAGCGGGATTCGGAGTCTCGGATCGTGAAGTGTCGGGGGCCGAGATGGCGAGGTGAATGGTGTGTTCAGTTGAAAGACGCATCTAAAAGAAAGGTGGCATGTTAGTTGCAAAGGCGGAAGATGAGTAGTATGGAAGTAGTTGGCTAGCTAGACATACCTGCTGCTCGCCAAACACTGACAGCATTGTCGCGTTGTCATCGGTAAGCAGGCGGCCTCTATAGATCAAGCGGAGACGGATATCGTTGTCGACAGTAGCGCGCAGGCCAAGCGAGACGAGGAGACGCGGGATGCGCTGGCGCAATTCGCCGATGGTGGCCACAGTAGTAACATTATTAAGAACCAGCGGCTCGGGGAACGATGGGCAGAGCACGTGAAGCTCGAAGACCAGCGACTCGATGGGCGCCTCTTGGCGGGCAGCGTCGACGGTGTTGCGCCGGGGGCGGACGAGGTCCATTGGCGGGAGATTAGAAGAAAGGAACAAATAAAAGACAGGGCCAGAATCACGAAAAGTAGAGGGACGGTAGGCGGATTTCGTTGGTTGGTGGACTGAGTCTGAAATGAATATACACGGATATGGGATATGGGATATGGCCTATAGAATGGGTGGCGATAATGAATTGGCCGGGTTCTAGGATGACGATGGCTTGATTAGTTGTAGATTGCCAGGCTGGGACGAATCAGCGAGGGGGAAACGGCAGGCGTTAAATGAGCGAGGATGATGAAAATAAACAAGAGACAAGCACACGACGCCAGCGTCTGGAAGAGAGATAGGGCAAAGTAGAGGGAGTAGAGTAAAAATAAAGAAGAATATTACAAAGCATGTTATGCGAGAAAAACCAGTACAGCCACGCTTTTTAGCTCGTGTTGGTTTTGGGAAGGTGCGAGCAATTTGGCGACACAACAACACAACACATCGGTGGTCGCAGAACTGGACTTGGCTGTTGCTTCATCTGGTAGCGTCCACGTTGCCAGATGATGACAGAAGGATCTCTGGTAGCTGGCAGCAGCGAGACGAAGCTGCCACATCACGTGATGTGGCTGAAAGCCTGGCAGACGGCGCGCAGGTGGCAGAAGAAGCTTGCGGGTGGAGCTTGATTCTAATTTAGGCCTAGCGCATTAGCTTCATATGCCCCCGTTGCTCTAAATCAATATTAAAGCAAGGCGTAAAATTAATACAAAAAAACCCACATTCTAAGAAAAGAAATGACAAAAAGAAAACCAGGCTGCTGGAAAGGACGCATTTTCACAAGCCAAAAAAGCAACAACGCTAATCAAAGTAAAAAACGACCGATATACTAAATAGTGAATAAAAGTAAACAACCCTGCTGGCGAAATTCTGCAGACGAGCATATTGTTGGGGACAAAATCCCGCCTATCCAGCTCCTTTCCTGGTCCTCTTCCTGGTTCAATCGATTTAACTTGAGCCGGGCTGCCTTGTTTTGGTCTGGCATTTAGATTGAGCTTAGCTAGCTAGCAAAGTTTGGTTTTTTTTATATTCTCTTATATACTCGTGCCGCGCCCCGTAATATTTATAATTGATGTACACACTATCGACAACTCATCTCCTCTCCTGGATTCTCTTTCTCCCCTTCTTGTTCTTGAGCAAGACCACGATATCAGAGCAACGGGTCGAGTTGGCTTTCAAGTTGTTTTCTGCCCTTTTAATTCTTGGGTTAATCCTCGCTCTTTTTGGTTCTGTTCCTCTTTCTCTCTTGTTCTTTAGGCTGGCTACTGCGCGAATCCCGATGCATTGCTGATTTATGTCGAATGCTGTGCGTCGTGGACGGGGGATCGTGTGGAGGCTGGGTCAGTGGATGGTGATGGTTCCACTATGGACATGTTGTAGCCGTGGGTAGCGAAGAAGGGCGCTAGGCCTGTGCTGGAAACCGTGCGGTTGTTGAGTGCAATTTGGCTTGGGGTAGTAACTCGGCCCAGTCGTCTGTGCGAAGGAGCAGAAAATGCGAAGGAAGGTCTCAACTTCTTGGTTACTTCGCTCTTGGGCGCCATCCGTTTGTGGATGGAAGGCTGTGGATAGGCGTCGGTGATGCTGAAGCGCCTGCAGACTTCGCCCCAGAATAATGAAGAGAACTGTGGTCACGTCTGATACAATGGCCGTGGGAAAAACCGTGGTGGACGAGACATGGGTAATGAGAGGCTCGGGCGTCGCTTCGGCGAGGTGTCTGACATGGGACGAGGATTTGAGACTTGGATAGTCTATCGGTGATCCCGAGAATAAAGAGGTGGCCCTTGGATGGAGGTAGGGGGCCAATAAAGTCCATGGCCAGCTCGGACCAGTGGCGTGATGGGATTGGAAGGGCTTGAGGAGACCGCGCTTCTGTTCTCGCCAATACTTGCTCTTTCCGCAAGTGGTGCAATTGGAGACGAATTGCCGGACATCGTTGGTGAGTCCTGGCCAAGTATATTCGCGCGCGACTAGGTCCCTGGTAATTTCGCGGCCAGGGTGTCCTGACAAGTGGGAGTCATGGACAGTCTGGATCAGCTTGGTGCGTAAGGGTTCAAAACGGGGGATCCATAGTCTGTTGCGCCAACGAAGGAGGCCTAAGTCATCCACGGAGCATTCGCTGATTTGCCATTGCAGGCCCCATGCTGAGGGAAAAGACCTAGCTGCTTCCTGGACAAGGGAGCGGGCTAGCCACCATCGGTTGTTGGAGGCCAGGGCTTGAGTCCAGAGGGCTGTGAGGTCGGGGTCTGCAAACGGGGGGTAGTGCGACCTGCGTGGCGACCTCGTCTGAGGCTGCGTCCAGGTCTGGAACGTTGGACCAGACTGCGTTGATTACGACCAGGTTGTCTCCTGAGTCGGCAGGGGCGAGGAGTTGGTGTACTCTACTTAGCAGCCTGTCGTCGTTGGCATCCTTGGGCATGTCTTGGTCTCGGCGGGAAAGGGCATCGGGCACAACTTGGTCTGTGCCCGGGCGGTGCTTGAGTTCAAAGCTAAAATCCGATAACTCGTAGCCCCAGCGGCGTTGGCGCTCTGCTAGGGTTCTTTTGGTCCTAAAGAACTCGAGGTTACGGTGGTCCGTGAATACAGTGAAATGGACTCCTAGGAGAAAGTGTCTCCATTGGCGGATCGCCCAATAAATCGCCAACATTTCCTTGTCGTGGATAGGATAGTTGGACTCAGCAGGGGTGAGTTTCCTAGACAGGAAGGCGATTGGGTGAAGGAGGCCGTCAGTGCCGCGCTGAGTGAGTTCAGCGCCGAGGGCATAGCCAGAGGAGTCCGCTGAGAGAATAGTTTCTCTATCAGGTTCGAAGGGGACCAGGAGGGGGGGAGCGACGAAGGCTTCCTTGATCTTGCGGAATGAGTCGTCGCAAGCGTCAGTCCAAATGAAGGGTGTATCCTTTTTGGTTAAGTTGGTTAGGGGAGCCAGGGTTTCGGAGATGCGAGGGACAAAGTCCCTGTAAAAGTTGACAAAGCCTGTGAAGCGGCGTAACTCTGTCAGAGTGTAGGGACGTTCCCAGTTGCGAATGGCTTCGGACTTGTCCGGGTCTGCACGGATGCCTAGGCCTGGGCCCACCAGGAATCCGAGGAACTTAATTTCCTTGGCTGCGAATTGGCATTTCCTGATGTCGAGCTGGAGGTCTGCTTTGTCCAGGGCGGATATAATTTCCAGGACTAGTTTGCGGTGGTCTTCAAGGGACCCGCTGGAATAGATACAGACGTCGTCGATATAGGCGTCACAGTTGATACCATGCCATTTGTCCAGCACTACGTTGATGCGGCGTTGGAAGGCAGCTGGGGCGTTGGTAAGCCCGAAGGGGACGACATTCCACTGGAAGGCACCTAGTGGGGTGCGAAAGGCTGTTAAGTGTTCAGAGCCTGGGGCAATTCGGATGCGGTGGAAGGCCGAGATGACGTCTACCTTGGAAACCCATTCAGAACCTGTGATGCGACGCAGAGTTTCTCCCATGAGAGGCAGGGGGTGTAAGGGTCTAAGGCCCATCAGTATTGGCCAAGTCATGCCTTGGCCCTACTTGACTTTGACATAAATAGGGACCGATTCCCTCGTAGTTTAGTCTTAGTTTCTCTTTCTCCCTCATCGGTCTCAATTCAATTCATCTTTACGACCATTTTTCCTCGCAAATCCTCGTATATCGTCTCATTTTGAGACCGATAACTCTTAAGTTTTTGTTGTCCAAGCCGTCTGCTTGCCCTCTTTTCTGTCCAAGCCGTCTGCTTGCCCTCTCTTCCGTCCAAGCCGTCCGCTTGCCCTCTCTGTTGTCCAAGCCGTCCGCTTGCCTCTCTTCCTGTCCAAGCCGCCCGCTTGCCACTTTTCCTGTCCAAGCCGTCCGCTTGCCCCTTTTCCTGTACAAGCCGACCGCTTGATTTCTCCCTTTGTCCAAGCCGTTTGCTTGCCCTATTGCACCTGCCTTATCCGTCCGCTCGCCCGCTTCTCGCACACGTCCAAGTCACCATGTCTGGCTTGCTATTTCTGTTCTGGGGTCTCCTTGCTACCCTAACTCGCTGCGTCTACCACACCTGGCATAACCTTGCCCTAGCGCGTGTTTTCACCCTGAACCCCAACCAGGAACCGGCTGAGGGCTACATCTTGTCCGCCCTTGACCTACCTACGAAGCGCGCCTGGCGCAAACCCGGCTGGTTGTAAGGGTCTAAGGCCCATCAGTATTGGCCAAGTCATGCCTTGGCCCTACTCGACTCTGACATAAATAGGGACCGATTCCCTCGTAGTTTAGTCTTAGTTTCTCTTTCTCCCTCATCGGTCTCAATTCAATTCATCTTTACGACCATTTTTCCTCGCAAATCCTCGTATATCGTCTCATTTTGAGACCGATTACTCTTAAGTTTTTGTTGTCCAAGCCGTCTGCTTGCCCTCTTTTCTGTCCAAGCCGTCTGCTTGCCCTCTCTTCCGTCCAAGCCGTCCGCTTGCCCTCTCTGTTGTCCAAGCCGTCCGCTTGCCTCTCTTCCTGTCCAAGCCGTCCGCTTGCCACTTTTCCTGTCCAAGCCGTCCGCTTGCCCCTTTTCCTGTACAAGCCGACCGCTTGATTTCTCCCTTTGTCCAAGCCGTTTGCTTGACTTTATTCGTCCTGTCCAAGCCGTTTGCTTGCCCTATTGCACCTGCCTTATCCGTCCGCTCGCCCGCTTCTCGCACACGTCCAAGTCACCATGTCTGGCTTGCTATTTCTGTTCTGGGGTCTCCTTGCTACCCTAACTCGCTGCGTCTACCACACCTGGCATAACCTTGCCCTAGCGCGTGTTTTCACCCTAAACCCCAACCAGGAACCGGCTGAGGGCTACATCTTGTCCGCCCTTGACCTACCTACGAAGCGCGCCTGGCGCAAACCCGGCTGGTGTTACCTCGCACTATTCAAGCGCAAGGAGCGCGCCCGTCTGGCCTCCCTCCTTGGCTTTTGCCCTTCCACACGCGACGTCCTCGCCCATAAGGAACACTTTCACGATAACTTGGGCCACCTCTCCTTCTCCGGTGACTTTGTTGGCCACGTCGCCTGTGGTAACCGCGTAATCCGCGAAGCGCGTGCTCGTGCTCACGTATCCTCACGTCTCCTTTCCTCCTGTTTCATCGGCATCCCACGCTCTCCCCCGCGTGATAAGGATGGTAACCCCGTGCACTCCTCCCGCGCTCCCCTAGTCGCTACAAGGGCCGCTGCATATGAAGCTGAGGAACTAATCTCGTACGAGACCACTCACACCCGTGCCATCAGCCGCGCTGCCTCTGTTCGAAGCCTATCCCACTTTGCCCCTGGTGTAGATACCCATTCTCGTCGTCGCCCTTCTGTCAGCCAACACCCTTCCCCTGACTCTGACTTGGCCCGTCTGGCCGAAAGTATGGGAATGTCTGTCCGCCACGCGTCGCGTCCTCCATCCCGTGGCCGTCAGCCGACGCGTTCTCCTGGCCCTGCCCATTCACGCGCTCCTCAGCCTGCCGACAATGCACTGCTCAATGAACTTAGGGAATTGAAGGACACTGTCTCGCTACTGTCCCAACTGGTCATAGGCAACCATACTGAACCCACTGCTCCCGCCATGCCTCCTGTCCCAACTACTGCCGTCACTACCCGAAGACGTTCGAGATCCCGTAGCCGCGTCCGCCCGTCTCAGCCTCATTTAATCGAATTTGGAGGCACCCACGCGGAATATGAAAACTGGCGTACCTTAGCAGTTTTCAAGATGCGAATCGACGGTCGAGCCATAGGCGACGAACTGGCCCGAACTGCTTACCTGTTCAGCCGACTGGGCACCGACACACGCGCCAAACTCAACGAATTCTTCGTCTCCATTAGCGAACAGCCAGGCTCATACGACAAGCTGCTAGACAAACTCGACCTCATGTTCCGCAGCCGTGCCCGTAAGTCGCAAGCCCGCACTGCTTTCTTTGGTGCCCGCCAAGAGTCTCACGAATCATTCCTCGACTTCTTCAACCGTTTCGAAGGGTTAGCTCTGGCCGCGGGTATGCAAGACGACGACATGCTCATCGACCTCCTACGTCGCGCCACACGGGAAGAGCTGGTGGTCAAAACCACCATCCTCTGGAGCCTGCCTACTTACAGGGAAGTCACTGAAAGCCTGCTCGACCACTTCAGCCGCCATCACGACTACTACGGTCCTTACACGAAGAAGACCTCGCGTCCTACCCACTACCGAGACAGCGACAACTGGAGAGCGCGTGCCGAGCCCCCCTCACGAAGCAATGCTCCTCGTCAAACGCAGCAACCCCGTAATGACAAGCCACGTCTCAACCCTACTGAACGCAGTCGCATGCTACGAGAAGGAATTTGTTTCATCTGCTCACAGCCCGGACATATCGCTAATCAATGTCCCTCGCGTCGAACTCTACAAGGACCTAAGACCAACAAGGTGCTAATCAACGCTATCAACGGCGCCGTTAAGTCGGCCGTACGCGACGAGATCCGACCCGCAGTACGCGAAGAACTCGCGAAGACGGATCACCTGATGATGGATCGCCTGCTGCCCTCGTCTGAAAGCACCGCCGTGGTGGCCTCTACCAACACGCACCGCCCGGCCACTGATGAGGATGATCTGATGGATTTTTAGGTGACCAGGACAAGTCGCGCCCTGGTAAGGAGGATACGATGGAAGGCGAACAGATAGTTAGATTAGAGATGGGAGCTAAGGGAACGTATCTAGATTTATCTATGAATACTTTTTCTACGAAGGCTCTCGTCGACAGTGGCTGTCTCTGCCTCGCCGTCGTGCCCCCGCGCCTACTCGCCTACGCTACGAAGACTTTACCCATCGAACCTCGTAAGGTATCCCTAGCTGCATCGCAAACCAGTCCCCCGTCATCACACGAATCGCTCAGTTTACACTACACTTGCCCGACCACCACGAGGACATATGGGCCTACGTCGTCCCCGGCCAGACCGAAGACCTGATACTCGGTCAACGCTGGCTCATTAACCACGACGTGCACTTGCACCCTCGTTCCGGACAAATTGAAGTCCCTACGGCCGAAGAACTGACACCTGACGAATTCCACAAGCTCTGCGACAACGACGACGACCTCGCCATCTACCGGATTACACTAGAGGACGTCAACAGAGCATTAGCGCAAAAGGAACAGGAGAGACCTCCACTGCCTGAATGGTTAAGACCCGTAGCCTCTGCCTTCGAGGCAAAAGCGTCCAAGGACCTCCCGCCGCACCGGCCTGGAGTGGACTTGAAGATCGAGCTGCTGGAGGGAAAGACGTTACCTATACAATCGTTGTACCCGTTGTCTCGCGCAGAGTTGTTGGTGATGCAGAAGACGCTGACGGAACTACTGGCTACTAAATGGATAAAGGACACAAAGTCTGAAGTGGGCTCTCCAGTGCTATTTGTAAAGAAACCTGGAGGTGGAATTCGTTTCTGCGTGGACTACCGCGCAGTCAACGCTATTTCCAAAAAGGACTCATACCCCTTACCCCTTATCCACGACACCCTTCGGCAAATTTCGGAAGCCAAGTGGGTGTCCAAGGTAGACGTCATTGCGGCGTTCCATCGCATTCGTATAGCCCCTGGCTACGAGGAGTTAACCGCATTTCGGACTCCCTAGGGGCCTTTGAATGGAACGTGATCCCTTTCGGTTTGACTAATGCCCTGCCGCTTCCAGCGTTACATCAATTCGGTCCTTCGGAAATGGCTAGGCATCAGCTGCAGCGCCTACATTGACGATGTGGACATTTACTCCAGTGGTACTGAGGAAGAGCACAGGAAGTTAGTACTCGAAATTGTCCATGCACTCGATCTCGCCGGCCTGCAACTCGACTTGCGCAAGTGTCACTTTCTGGCTAAGGAGATTAAGTTCCTCGGATTCATAGTCGGCCCAGGTATTGGTATCAAGGCTGACCCCGAGAAAACCCTAGCGATTCGTGAATGGAACCACCTACGACATTGAAAGGTTTACGCGGGTTTATTGGCTTCGTGAATTTCTACAGAGATTTTGTGCCTCGACTGTCAGAATATAATGGCGCCTCTGGTAGGGTTAACCAAGAAGGACACCCCTTTCGTATGGTCTGATGCCTGCGCTCACTCTTTTGCCGAAGTTAAGAAAGCCTCCTTACTCCCCCTGTTCTGACTCCTTTTGACCCCAAAAGAAACTGTACTGACCGCCGACTCGTCTGGTTACGCCTTAGGAGCAGAATTATCCCAGCGAGGCATGATGGCCTTATGCACCCCATCGCCTTCCTCTCGCGCAAACTTACTCCCCCGGAAGCCAATTACCCGATTCACGACAAGGAGATGTTGGCTATTTACTGGTCCATTCGAATGGCGCCATTTCCTCCTAGGGGTTGATTTTGTGGTGTGGACTGACCACCGCAATCTGGAGTACTTTCGCACCAAGAGACGCTTGCCGAGAGACAGCGTCGCTGGGGATATGAGCTCTCTGACTTTAGCTTCTGCCTGCGCCACGCCCAGGCACCGAGCAAATCGTACAGACGCCCTTTCAAGAAGGGACCAGGACATGCCAGCCGACGAAAAGGACGATAGGCTGGCTAGTCGTGTGCACCAACTCCTCGAGAAGAGTGAGCGAGCAATGACCTGGTAGTAATCGGCGCAGTTTGGGCTCAGGAGCCAGACAAGGATGCGCCGACTGACGATAACGCAACTAGAGAAGTAGTACCATCCCCTTTCGCTGACCCGAGTGACTGACCTATGGAACCAAGCCCTTGCCAATAATAACCGCTGGTGGCTGGCTCGTAAATTAGTACGAGATAAGCTCGCTCGTTCCCCGCCGACTGGGGTCTGCAATGGCAGATGAGCGAGTGTAAGGTTGACCAAGACGGACTGCTGCGCTGGCGTGATAGACTTTGGGTCCCATATTACGAACCCCTGAGAACCAAGATCATCCAGCAAATTCACGACTCTACTCTGGCCGGACACCCAGGAAGAGCAATCACTCGTGATCTTGTATCGCGCGAGTATGCCTGGCCTGGCCTGACTAACGACGTCCGACAATTCGTGTCCAACTGCTCCTCTTGCGGCAAGAGCAAGATCTGGCGAGAGCAGAAGCGCGGTCTGTTGAAACCTCTGCCAGTACCGTCTAGACCTGGGCTGAACTAGCAATGGACTTTATTGGCCACTACCTACCTCTTCAGGCTATACTTCCATTCTGGGTGTCACCGACCGCCTGTCTAAGTCCCAGATCCTGATCCCCATGTCGTCTACAACCGCACAAGCCACCGCTGAAGCCTTGCTATCCATGTTTTCTCGCACCACGGTTTCCTCAAGCAATCGTCTCCGACAGAGGGCCTCAATTTGCTCAATTATTCTGGGGAGAAGTATGTCGCCGGTTCGGCATTCAGCGTCGCCTGTCCACAGCGTTCCATCCCAGACGGATGGCAGCCAAGAACGCAGTAATCAGGAGATTGAGACATACCTGCGCAATTTCTGTTCCTTCGCCCAGGACGACTGGGCTCCTTGCTGCCCCAAGCGCAACTCGCCCTAAACAACAGGATCTCTTCGCTACAGGCCTCTCTCCTTTTTCTGAACCCACGTTTTAACGTCGACATTATCGAACATCTGTACAAGGGCCCCCAGCCTCGAATAAGTCTCCAGTGCGCGGCCCAGGATTGGTTAGCAAAGCTAAGTGATGCTACTCAGTTCGCTATTGTCGCCATGGGCGGCCGCCCAAGAACACCAGGAA